>JANHFF010000407.1:0-15000 GCA_024542945.1 allo-octoploid hybrid of Carassius auratus x Cyprinus carpio
TCTGTGTGTCAGATACACCAGAAGAGCTAAATGAGTTATTAATAACCTGTAAGCTGTAGTTGGTCTTTCTCAGCACGGGATCTTCGTGGGTCTCCTCTGATAACACTCTCTGGCTTCACGTCTGTCTCTGACTGAACTGTATTTGACTCTTCATGGATCCTTTGATAGTTCTCTACTTATTTATGTTGTAAGACTCTAATTATATCACAGCAAATGAGTGGAAGTCTTTTCTGAGTCTTTTCATTTTTAAAATGAAACTATTGTTAGACTTGGTTTATATTCCTGTTACAGTTTTTGATCGATTCGGTGCCTGATTGATCGCTGACCGCTGTTGATTTGAGATCGGTCAGGTCTCTAGTGTTTGTGTTGCTGAATAAACATCATGAACTCAGTCCTGCTGGTCTCATGTGTGCGGTCCGGTTTGAGCAGCGCTGGTCTCTTGTGGTCTCTTGTGGTCCAGAAGCGGCTCAGCATCAGCTCTGGTGTGGGTTTAATGTAAGGTCAGTGATCATCATCATCATCATCATCAGATGCTGATGGTCAGTGATTTGACTCTCATTACTTCTACTCAATAAATCCACACAGACCCCGTCTAAAAACAAACTACATCACCAGTGAAGTTATACAGATATTTAGGCAGAAAGACTCACTAACAAAATATTATTCCAAGTAACAAACAGTAAAAACATTATTTTTTTTAATGGTCTTTTTTTTTTTTTCTGCTGATATTTTCTCATGTCTGATCTGAAGGACCAGCACTAGTAAGAACACTTGTGCACGAGCTTCACTCATGTGCGCATGCGCAGTCTGGCCGCTAGATGGCGCCGCTCACGGCGGAAATATGAACGTGTGAATTTATAACACAGGGAGCCTAGTCTAGATGTCATATGGATAAATAAGGGTTTATCTCTTTGCATTTCAGTCACTACATGATTATTTTTATATGTTTGTTTTTAAATATTTAGATTAAAAAAAGAAAAAGGGAAAAAAAAAATTTTTTTGTGAATGTTGCCCCGCAGTAAAGCAAACTGAGAAACAATATTAAAACAATCAAAAGCAATCAGTCCAAGTGTCGTAATTTTCTTATTTATGCAATTTATCAGTTTGCAATATATCAGTCGTGGCCTAGTGGTTAGAGAGTTTGACTCCTGATCCTAAGGTTGTGGGTTCGAGTCTCGGGTCAGCAACACCACGACTGAGGTGTCCTTGAGCAAGGCACTGAACCCCCAACTGCTCCCCGGGCGCCGCAGCATAAATGATACCCACTGCTCCGGGTGTGTGTTCACGGTGTGTGTGTGTGTGCACTTTGGATGGGTCACCTTACTTGGCTGTATGTCGCACCACTTGTTGATATAAAATTAAAAACAAAAAAAAAGACACCTCTAAATGTAAAGGGTGAAATACCTACAAAAATATCAAATATTTGTACATTTGTTTGTCAGCATATATGAAAGTGACGTGACATACAGCCAAGTGTGGTGACCCATACTCAGAATTGGTGCTCTGCATTTAACCCATCCAAAGTGCACACACACAGCAGTGAACACACACACACACACCGTGAACACACACCCGGAGCAGTGAACACACACACACACACAAACCGTGAACACACACCCGGAGCAGTGAACACACACACACACACACACACCGTGAACACACACCCGGAGCAGTGGGTATCATTTATGCTGCGGCGCCCGGGGAGCAGTTGGGGGTTCGGTGCTTTGCTCAAGGACACCTCAGTCGTGGTGTTGCAGGCCCGAGACTCGAACCCACAACCTTAGGGTTAGGAGTCAAACTCTCTAACCACTAGACCACGACTTCCCCTACACACACTTTCTCACACACACACACTCTCTCACACGCACACACACACACTCTCTCTCTCTCTCTCTCTCTCACTCTCTCTCACACATACACTCTCACTCACTCACTCACACACACGTCCATCTCTCTCTCTCTCACTCACTCACTCACACACACCCTCTCTCTCTCACACACACACACACACACACACACACACACACTCTCTCTCTCTCTCTCTCTCTCACTCTCTCTCACTCACTCACACACACGTCCATCTCTCTCTCTCTCACTGACTCACTCACACACACCCTCTCTCTCACACACACACACACACACACACACACTCTCTCTCTCTCTCACACTCTCACACACACACTCTCTCTCTCTCACTCACTCACACACACGTCCATCTCTCTCTCTCTCTCTCTCTCACTCACTCACTCACACACACGTCCATCTCTCTCTCTCTCTCTCTCTCTCTCACTCACTCACTCACTCTCTCTCTCTCTCTCTCTCTCTCTACCTTTTTGATTGTCATCATCTTCTCTCAGCGCGCGGCAGAGTCGCGTCAGTTCTTCTCTTATGGCTCAGCGCTGCGCTTCTCGCTTCAGACTGGAGTAACTTTCTTCTTCATCATCATCATCAGTGACAGTCTGACCGATGGAGGAAAAAACACATGAAGTGAAAGATTCTCCATTTTCCATCAAGAACCTGCTGAACAAACCCGACAAACCCCGAGCTCACATGCATCTCCCGGATCTCAGCTTCCTGCGGCTCGGACCCTGGTGCTGCGCGAGCGGACACCCGAACACACCCGCGGGTGAGAAGCTCCAGCACCTCTGCTTAGAGATATCATTATTATTAAAATGATGTGTTCACAGATCTGTAGGAAATCAGAATGAGTCTATAATTAAACTATAATTAGATTATGAATTTTGAAACTCTAACCCTAATGCGTTTAAATGGGTCAAACTGGTCAAAAGTGCTTGATCGTAAAGTTCTGTGTGTGTTGTGTGTCGAGCAGCAGGTCGAGTCAGAGACTCCACAGAAGCGGAGGATCCGGACCCTAAAGAGGAGGATGAGGAGGTTCTTCTGGAGGACTCGGACTCAGACGAGCAGAAGAAACTCTGCCGCAAGAAGAAGACCAGAACCGTGTTTTCCCGCGCTCAGGTGTTCCAGCTGGAGTCCACCTTCGACCTGAAGCGCTACCTGAGCAGCTCGGAGCGCGCGGGGCTCGCGGCGGCGCTGCATCTGACCGAGACGCAGGTCAAGATCTGGTTCCAGAACCGCAGGAACAAGTGGAAGAGACAGATCGCAGCCGAGCTCGAGGCCGCGAACCTCAATCACGCGCAGAGGATCGTGCGCGTGCCCATCCTGTACCACGAGCACGCGGAGAGCGCGCGCGCCGCGGGTCTGACCTTCACGCGCGCACTTTATTACCCGCATTCGCTGATCAGACCCGTGTGAGGCTCGAACCCGGTGCCGCGGCGCAGCGGTACGAGAGACTCAACCGGAACTTACTAACTAACTAACTAACTAACCAACCCATGAGAGAGTTAATCATCTGATCCAGGAGTTAAACTCTCAGTCAGGACCGAGCTAAAAACAAAGGTTTTTTTGTTTGTTTGTTTTTTTGCTTTGTTGAGGAAGAGCACTTGGTTCAGCAAATGACAGGTGCAGCTGTACATTATTATTATTATTATTATTATTATTATTATTATTATTATTTTCCCATATCTCTCTTTTCCGCCGAAATGCCGCACTAAAGTGAATCAGTCTCGTTCTTGTGTTTGTGTTTCATGACATTCAGTAAATTAAGGGAAGGCTGGAAAAACAATGTTTTATGTTTATTTTTTCCGTGTATTTTATTATTTTTACATGCAGTTACATTTCAGGACTCCAGTGTTGCTCAACTGAATTTAGTTGTTATTGACTTTATTTCTTAGTCTGAATGCACTAGTAAATATCTATTTTATTGTCTGACAAACACCTGAACATTTTAAATTATGAACCATGTTTGTGAAATAATCGGTCTGGGGTTTTAGAGGATTTTTATATGATCATGAATAAATGTTCATTATTGAATGTGTTTGTGATTCTGAAGATGTGACTTAATAAAGCGCTTCTATTGTAATTATCAGCTTCTCTTGTCATCATTATTTTTCTTTACTTTATTTTAATTAAATTTTTATCTTTATAATAATATAGACAATAGAGAATAGAAATCATCATACAGTGTTTATATGAAAGCGCGGGTTTTACGCATTTGTTAATTGATATTATCACTGCTAAAATCATATAACCTAAATTAAAACATGTAATAATCATTCTGTCAGAGAATTTCAGTCATTCACCGCGTTCAATAAAGGTATGTTGCTGGCGCCAAATAAACTCTTTAATGCTTGTGACGAGGAGAACGAAATATTAGTTTGATTCACTGCGCATTATAACACCGCTAATTATTGTTTGATTCTCTAAATTATTATTCTCACGCAATGTTTACCAATAACAGGTTACAGCGCGTGAAATAAATCAGCTGAATTAAAGTGGTATTTCTAAGTATTAATAGAACTTATAATTTCGCTGAAAATCGTGATTTTTCATTGTTAAAAATATTCTCTGTAAAAACATATTAAAATCTTAGCCTACATTTAACTACAAATGCGTAAGAACTCGCTGCATGTAGAATATCATGCATTTCGATATACAGCTAAAACAGTAAATAATCAGGGTTTTAGGTCTTAAACGGGATCATCTTACAGACTTCAGGAGGATTTATTTTATTATTATTATTATTTTATTTCAAGTATTAGTATTTTATTTCAGAAATACTTTTCTCTAAGCTCAAATTAATAACTTATATTCATGAAGCTCTACTTACTTTCCACACAAATTCTACATTTTGTCTCCCGGAGTTTATTACTGATTCTCGGGTTTGACGTGTAACTGTTACATCTTAAAGATATTCTCATGGTTAGTTTTTATATTTTCATGAAGATTAGCTTCAGATGGAGTGATTAAAGCAGAGAGCGGAGAGGAGATGAAGATGACGAGGATGATGAAGATGAGGAAGATGAAGATGATGATGATGATGAAGATGATGAGGATGAGGATGATGAAGATGAGGATGATGATGACGAGGATGATGAAGATGAGGATGATGAAGAGGATGAGGATGATCCGCAGCAGGGCCGTGCAGAGACTCTTCGAGGGGCAGGTGATCAGTATAAAAGGGGCTCCTGGATCAAGGCTTAAACAGGGCTGTGCTCTAAACATCAGCACTATACTGTGACGCATTTCTTGTTGATACTCGTATTGAAACGGATGCTTCTGTATTGATACAGCAGCAGTGACGCAGTTTTGAAAACCTCTTAATTACTCTGGAATTAGAAACTGAATTATATTATTGATATTATTATTATTATTATTATTATTATTATTATTATTGAGTTTGCGTATGGTGGTTTTGCTGTTGTAAGCGTAGCTGTTGTAGATAAAATAGTTCTCTCATATTTAAACTGAGCCCTAGATTTAAGACCACACAATTAAAATGGGACGCCCTCATTGGTGTGACATCATATAGGTGGGCGGGGCAGGCATCGAACAGGAAGTTGTCTGTGAAATGCAGGAACTGAGGACAATTACAAAAGCTTTTGCTAGTTTTCATAATGAGTTCCTAAAATTGTCATAGCTACTATAATAGCCTATATAAACTTTTGATGGAAACATAAATGTGATGTACTACTTCTACAAAATCAGTAAAAAATCTGCCAATATCATGTTTCTATTTTCAGAATTAGGTTGTTTCTATTTGGTCCTGTCTACCCAAACACAGCTGGACGAGTTTAGTTACAGAGCAGAACCAGAGCTGACCAGTGTGCTTTACAACAGAACAACTAAACCAGCAATAACACGACGAAGAATAAAAGAACTGAGAAATCTGGGAGGATGGGACAGAGCTTAAAGGCCTCGCTAATTAAGAAAATGACTGACCCTGTAAAATAAAAAATCTGAACTAGAAGCATTATAGATGCTTTATAGAGAACTTTTTTTTTTTTTTTTACTGGTTTTGTTGCAGTAATAATATTCAGAATTCTGTTAAAGGTTTGTGCAGGTTAAATGCGTTAATCAGCATATACTGTATACATATATATATATATTGGACCTTTTTTTAATGTTTTTAAAAACTTGTGGACTTCGAGCTTTCTATTTCCTCAGTTGTATTGTGTGAATTGTGGATGGATTTATGAACTGAGAAATAAAGCTGAAGAGAAATAAACATGGACTCTTGATGATGATAAACAGAACAGGAAATATTGCATATAAAATTATATCAAAGTATGAACTAACTTGTGCAATTCAGTAAATATTCTTACACTACCCTTAATCAGTGAAGAAATGTGCTCTCCCAATCACCAAAACATTACCAAAAAACAAAAATAAAAAACATTTGACAGAAGAGTGTAGGTCATTATAATCTAGCATTGTTTCTTCCTCAGATGGGTGGCTAACAGCTTCATTATTACAGAAACGTATCATGTGCTGAGCTGATGTTTTTAATTTATGGTAAGAAATGTTAAAGAAGAAGGTTTACAAGCACATTACTGAGGTGAGGAATCGAGATCGAAAGGTGAAAGGTCATCATGTGGATCACTTTATTTTACAGCTAAGTTATTATTCGTTAATTTTACTAATAGTTTGATTGGGCAGTCCTTCACAAAAGGGAATTTAATTACAAAAAATAAAAATAAGAACTGGCTTGGCTAAAGGGGACTTTGTAATAATTGGAATAGAGCATAAACCTTTATTGGATTTAATTTAATATAACTAAAGAAGCCCAGAAGTACCAATACAATTACCCAAACGCCCCCTTAGTTTGTTATATCATGTAAATGATGACATAATTCCACATCATAGTATCACAATCAGACACAGAATGTGATTAAAGACGGTTATTAATGACTGACAGTGAATATCATCTCAGACAAATAGAACGCTGAAGAAAGGAAACTACAATTCCTCCTTTATTCTTAGAAATGTAGCACAGATATTTTAACTGCGACGGTCGCATTGAATAAATTAAAACAGAAATACACAACATCTCGCGATATTTTGTTGTTTCGTGTCCCCGCTTGTGCCCGGAAGTAAATCCTTGTGACCAATCATTGCTAAAGAACGTTAGAGGGAGTTTTGAAACGGACCAATGAGAGCAGAGCTCTGCTGTGAACGCGTCCAATCAGAGAAGAGCATCGATGAGCGGCAGAGCAGCAGCAGAGAAGAGCGGCGCGGTGAGATTTAACGGAATTTCTGCTTATTTTAATAAACTTTCATGTGAAATAAAACGATGAGCTGTGTTTCAGAGAGTTTATCACAGCGGAAGTTTGAGTTCCAGGTTTTAGCAGCGGCGCAGTGTGCGTCATTCAGATGTGTAACAGTTTAAATTCATTCACAGTAACGGTTTACTCGAGTGTTATCCCCGCGGCGCGGGTTTGTGTTCTCTGTGATCTGGAGTCTGTGTCTGTGGGGGGTTCGGCTGATTCTGGTCCAGCGGGTGAAGATGATCACCTGACCACAGTTTAACAAACCCACGTGACCCGAGGATTCAGCCCAGACACACACACCGCGCAGGAGCTGATGTGTGTGTGTGTGTGTGTGTGTGTGTGTGTGTGTGTGTGTGTGTGTGTGTGTGTGTGTTCAGATGACCGGAGCCAATGAGTTCAAGCTGACCCAGGGCCCGGAGGACAGCGTCTCGGCTGTGAAGTTCAGCCCGAGCTCGGCTCAGTTCCTGCTGGTGTCGTCCTGGGACTGTACGGTGCGGCTGTATGACGTCAGCAGCAACAGCATGAGGATGAAGTACCAGCATCTGGCGCCGGTGCTGGACTGTGCTTTCTATGTGAGGAGCGTCACAGAAACACTGCAGAGCCACACATTCACTCGCTGCTGTGTTTAACTCTGTGTGTGGTGCTGTTTCAGGATCCGGCTCACGCGTGGAGCGGCGGTCTGGACAGCCAGCTGAAGACACACGATCTGAACACGGATCAGGGTGAGGCTAAACACCAGACGCTCGTGAGTTAACCATCACGCTGCTGTGTGACTGCATCTGTGCTCTCTCTCAGACACCATCGTGGGGACGCACGACGCTCCCATCCGCTGCGTGGAGTACTGTCCCGAGGTCAACGTGATGGTGACGGGCAGCTGGGACATGTCTGTGAGGCTCTGGGACCCCAGAACACCCTGCAACGCCGGGACCTTCACGCAGCCGGAGAAGGTGAGCAGACGTGAGGACGGAGCTCTGGTGTGACGGAGCGAGCGGCGTCTGATGTCTGACTGTGTTCCAGGTCTACACGCTGTCTGTGGCCGGAGACCGGCTGATCGTGGGCACGGCGGGTCGGCGCGTGCTCGTCTGGGACCTGAGGAACATGGGATACGTGCAGCAGAGGCGAGAGTCCAGCCTCAAATACCAGACGCGCTGCATACGAGCTTTCCCCAACAAACAGGTCAGACACACACAGACCAGTTTATGACAAATACAGTGATACAGCCAAGTGTGGTGACCCATACTCAGAATTCATGCTCTGCATTTAACCCATCTAAAGTACACACACACACAGCAGTGAACACACACACACACAGCAGTGAACACACACACACACACCGTGAACACACACCCGGAGCAGTGTGTATCATTTATGCTGCGGCGCCCGGGGAGCAGTTGGGGGTTCGGTGCTTTGCTCAAGGACACCTCAGTAGTGGTATTACCGGCGCGAGACTCGAACCCACAACCTTAGGATCAGGAGTCAAACTCTCTAACCACTAGACCACGACTTCCCCTCAAATAGTTCCCATGGTTTGTTATAAATGATTTTCTTTATCGTCATGGATGAAAGGCGATCGTTTTATAGCAGTAAGTGAGCTAAACACACAACAGAAAATAAGCATTTATCAGTACAATCTTCTGCATCACAGTTCACACGCTGTTTAAAACAGCTGTTTTCTCTGTGAATCTCTGTTAAAGTGTAATTTATTTCTGTGATGTGCAGCTGTATTTTCAGCATCATTACTCCAGTCTTCAGTGTCACATGATCTTCAGAAATCATTCTAATATGCTGATTTGATTGAATGTTATTATTGGTGCTCTGTTACTATAATAGTACTTTCTTTTTTTTTTTTTTCAATATTACAAATATCAATATTTTGTAAAAACCTTTTTCTAGATGAATAGAAAGTTCAAAATAAAATTTTTTTATGAATCTTTGTAAACGTCTTTACTGTCAGTTTTTATCAGTTTAATGCATCCTTGATGATGAGTGGTTGTTTGGACTGGCGTCGGTCATGTGGACGGGGTGTGTGTGTTTTCAGGGTTACGTGTTGAGCTCCATCGAGGGCAGAGTCGCCGTGGAGTATCTGGACCCCAGTCTGGAGGTGCAGAAGAAGAAATACGCCTTCAAGTGCCACAGACTGAAGGAGAACGGCATCGAGCAGGTCTATCCGGTCAACGCCATCTCCTTCCACAGCGTCCACAACACGTTTGCCACCGGTACCCATCCACACTCACCCACGCTCTTATTATTACTGCCAGAATTACTCCAGTGTTTGCTTATTAGCAAACACTCAAAAACTTTCACTGAATACGAGAATATTTGTATTCACTGTATGCAGATTATGAACATGTAGTGTTCAGTAGCATATTAGTGTGAGTCTGGAGTTTGCCTGAGCAGAGATTGATGGGAAACCTGTTTGAAAACAGTCATTATTTTGAGGTGCAGAAACCACATTGAAAATTAGCACTTTGATAAATGTCTTAAATTCATCACAGGATCAATTAAAGTGAACCAGTGAACAGAGAAACAGTGAAGTTACAGAACGTAAAATTATAAGTGCAGTTTCTGTAACCCACAGACTCAGACTGAGAAATGACTTTAAGTGTGTGTGTGTGTGTGTGTGTGTGTGTGTGTGTGTGTGCAGGCGGTTCTGACGGCTTCGTGAACATTTGGGATCCGTTCCACAAGAAGCGTCTGTGTCAGTTCCACCGATACCCCACCAGCATCGCGTCTCTGGCGTTCAGTTCAGACGGCTCTCTGCTGGCCATCGCCTCCTCGTACATGCAGGAGCAGGGAGACGTGTCTCACCCCGCCGACGCCGTCTTCATCCGCCAGGTGACCGACGCAGAGACCAAGCCCAAGTGAGTCCCTCGTGTTAAATCACGTTTGCCGTCCTGCTGTTTGAGTGTTTCAGCTCTTCGTCAGCGCTGTGTGTTTGTGCAGTAATCTGATCAGAAAGAGCTTTAGCAGACGTTCAGAAACATCAGGAGACGCTCGCTGCTGTCAGAGAGCGCCTGTTAAATCTGTTCATCTCTGCATGTTTATTGATCAGGCTTCAGTGAGTTTGTTTTAAAGCCGTTTGATTGACAGGTGAGTGGGCGGTCCTTCACGCTCGTGATCTGATGTTTGTGTTCTTGTGTTCACAGATCCACGTGAAGCCGCTGGTGATCGCAGACCTCACGTTTACTCACCGAGAAACGTTCTGCTGCCACACAAAACACTCGTTTCCATCACGTCTGTCTCTTTATTCTGTCTCTGTCAACAGATACAATTCAGTTTTTCATTTGTGTGTGTATTTTTATGTGCTTAAGAACAATAAAATACCCCTTTTATACATTGAACACGAGTGTCATTTATCATGATCTTTCTCAGATCAGCTCTGTCTCTCATAGTAAATGAAGTTCAGTGACCTCGAGTCATTCGTGTCAGTGTTTTATGAAATGCAGATTTAATTCTTTAAATTGTGACTGTATGAATTCATTAAAAACAGAGACATGAAATCAATCAGATTCACAGACAGAAACACTTTTATTTGTTGATGAGTGAATGGTACTCACACACACGCACACACACACTCAGAGACTGTGTAGAACATGCAATTATTGCATTAGAAAGCTTTGCTTCTGTCTAATGGCTTCGGCTGCTGCTTCAGTATCCTAAACATTATTTGTGTGTTTGTTAAATGATGTTACTAATTCCTCTAATGAACAGTAATGACTGCATCGCTCTCATTATGATGGCTTGAGCTTCATATGAAATGGCGTTGATTTTAGAGGTAATTACCCCTCATCTGCACTAAATTGCGCTGTTTCCTGTCATCATTGCGTTTGCTAAATTGGAAAATGGACTTCCTCGTCCGGCTGATGGAGGCTGTGGCGGAGGACCGCGTGACCTGCTGACCTCAGAGCGGCGCTCCAGAAAAGCGAGGGCATGTGTTTTCTGATTATTTGAGGAGGAAGAGGTTTGAGTTGCTGACAGACACCTGGTCTTCACACCTGAACTTCATCAATCAGCTGCCAGGTGACGCTGACGTCACAGCAGGGGGAGGAGCGACACGCTCTTCCTCAGACTCATGTATTTTAACCCCATGGTTTCTGGTTGTGCCCCTGACTTTTGTTCCTTTTTGGAACATTTTTTTTTTTGTTGTTGTTGGTTTCAATTTCCTCCACTTTGAAGGACAGTTTTATGAAGTCAGCACTTTGTCATTCACTCATTCTAGTCATCAGGTTTATTTTTATTTTTTTTGATGTGCAAAATTATGAAACGTGTCAAACTAGCAGTATGTATTAACATGTATCATCTGGATCATTTGAATTAGTTCTATATGTTTGTTTTGCCCTTTTTTTTTCTTGTCATGTCTTCCTCAACAGTATATACTGTATTAGTTGAACTGGTCAATCATCTTTTTCTGGTAGTATTTTTTTATTTTTTTTTCATCCAATCAGATGCCAGAGATCAGAGCTGATTTACAGTACATCAGCAACAAGACTCGGATTAGGGTGAAAAAAAATAAAACTTTAACATCTTTATTTCCATTTTCATTTCTCAGGGCAAAAAAGGATAATCAAACCTATTCAGCACAAAATTGTTTTCAAAAATATATATATTTTTTAAAAAATGGCCAAAAATATATTAGCTTAAATTGTTTCAAAATATATTTATGGAAATATATTTTTTGTACATTTTTGAAAATATAATTTTTTAAAAAGCATTTAAAATATATATGTATATTGCCCTCCATATATTCCAATCCAAGAAAATACATTCACGTCACATTTGAAGAAAAAACTTATTTGTCTTTAACACGCGTAAACATATAACATACTCATACTTGAAAAAAAAACACACTTTACATACTTTAAAAAATATTACAATATTCCAATACATGAACTCAAGAATTATTAAAGCAATATCAATCTATCAATCCACTAGGCTATTTATAAATGTTGATACATGAAGGTTGAAACTAAATATATTTTCTATTTCAAAAATATTTAATTGAGCTTCACTGTTTACAACATATATTCACCACATATTTAAAATATATTTTGGCCATATTTTGCCATATGGGAAGGTATGAACCCTTTATCAGTGTTTTTATAGCTTGTTTGGAAACGCTACACACTGTAATAAACACATTTGTAAGGTGAGAGTGTCTCATATTGAAGGAGGATCAGGGATGAAGCTGGAGGCTCTTGTTATCTGCTGTTGACCAGTCTCTTCATGACCGCAGGCCTCTGGCTTACAGGTTCCTATAATTAGCGCTGAAGGTTCGTTTAACAGAACTAATAGCACATCGTTTGAGTGTTGAGTTCCTCTGTTCCTGCAGGCGAAGCTGAAACCAGGCCGCAGATATCAGTTACAGACCTGCCGCAGCCACTCGGACAAACAGACTTTAATTCCTGATTGTTTAACAAACACCTCCTCAGCCGCAGGTCACATATTACTGTGTTACTAATAACTAATAACTAGTCATGTCCTTCATCTCACTTTCTGAAACTTCTCATGTGCCGCACCTTTTAGAATCAGGAAACGATGAAAACTTTCAGGTCAAGATCTCACAGAAGCTTTCAGGACATCAGGAACAAACGTTTCACTGGCTTTGTGCGATCAGAAAGAGTTTGGTGTGATCTCATGCTTCTAGAGTAACATCTGAAGCCTTGAGGGTTTCTCACGACACACGAGCACGCCATTGACACGCACGACCCACATACATCAACAACACGCCTCACTTCCTCCAGACTGAACCTTTAAACTTAGATTCATCACTCAACAGCTGGTTCATGTTATTGCTTCATTCCAGCAGAGGACCTGATGTGAAACTGAGAAAGGGGTTCAGCATCCCTGAATCATTACCCAGAATGCACCTCCACTCAAACACATGCAAGCTGCTGGTTTGACAGTTGTGTTTTCAAACTGATTCACTAATAAATTATTTTTTTTTATGCAATAGATGTTTTGAAATATAAAGAGATTGCTCAAACCACATCTACTATCAGTCGGCATGTGACCCGCACATCCCACTGTAAGATTTGGTGATGTGACCGTGAGGAACCCAAGCTTTTAGCAGTGTCTTGATCAATAATGACGCTGCAATGAAAGCCAAATGAATTCTGATGGGTTGTTATGGTCGTTTATGAACTCGTGAGTCTTTGAAAGAGCCGTTTGGCTCTCACGATTGGTCAAGTGCTTCCATGTCGTTTTGTCTCATTGATCCAAATACTGAGTTGTTTGACTAATGTGGCTGATTCTCATCCCTGCAGCTGCACATTCTGACGTGTTTAGACTGTGTTTAGACCCTGTAATGTTCATTTATTGACCATTGTGATGTTTAATATTCCCACAGGCCAATTCTGAAGTGTGAAGCAGGTCAGTGACTGATGAATCTGATGTTTTCTGCGCAAGTGATTTAAAGCCATTCACCACAATTCCAAAAAAACAATTCACAGCAAAATCCTGCACTAATTTACATGCCAACTGATGATTGTGAAAGAATCACATCAACAGTGACAAAAATGAGATGAACACCCATCTGTTCAGATACTTTTAAAAACAGCAACAGAATGACCAGCAGCTGCAGGTGAAATTGTGATCGTGAAGTGATCATTCAGTGATCGTGAAGTGATCATGATGTGATTGTGAAGCGATCGTGATGTGATCATGCAGTGATCGTGAAGTGATCTTGAAATGATCGTGAAGCAATCGTGCAGTTATCAAGTCAAGTCAAGTCAAAGTTTATTTATATAGCACAAATTTAACGCAACTGTAGCTGATCCAAAGTGCTTTACAGTAAAACATGATTTAAAATAGCAAAGAGTGGAGATAAAAGCAAATATCATATACAACAGACAAATTATACATAAAACACCAACTATATATACATAAAAAGAATAAAATAATATAAATACATAAACAGTATCACTCAAAAGCTAAGGTATAAAAATATGTCTTTAAGCTAGTTTTAAAAACATCCAGTGATGGAGAAGCCCTAATACTCAAGGGTAGACCATTCCAGAGCTTTGGGGCAGCTACAGAGAAAGCTCGATCACCTTTTGATTTGCAGCGAGAACGAGGAACCGATAAAAGTAACTGATCTCCAGATCTTAATTGCCTAACAGCTGTGTAAGGTTTTACAAGATCAGAAATGTAATCCGGGGCCGAGTTATGCAATGCTTTGTATGCAAAAAGAAGAATCTTAAAATCTATTCTAAATTTTATGGGAAGCCAATGCAATGAGGCAAGGACAGGGGAGATATGGTCTCTTTTTCTAGTTCCTAGTGATTATCACGAAGTGATCTTGAAATGATTGTGAAGTGATTGTGCAGTGATCGCGAAGTGATTGTGCAGTGATTGTGAAGTGATCGTGCAGTGATCGTGAAATGATCGTGATGTGATCGTGCAGTGATCGCGAAGTGATCTTGAAATGATTGTGAAGTGATTGTGCAGTGATCGTGCAGTGATCGTGAAATGATCGTGATGTGATCGTGCAGTGATCGCGAAGTGATTGTGCAGTGATTGTGAAGTGATCGTGAAATGATCGTGATGTGATCGTGCAGTGATCGCGAAGTGATTGTGCAGTGATTGTGAAGTGATCGTGAAATGATCGTGAAGTGATCGTGCAGTGATTGTGACGTGATCGTGACGTGATTGTGAAGTGATCGTGCAGTGATTGTGAAGGGATTGTGAAGTGATTGTGAAGGGATTGTGAAGTGTTCGTGAAATAATCGTGAAGTGATCGTGCAGTGATCATGAAGTGATCGTGAAATAATCGTGACGTGATCGTGCAGTGATCGTGAAGGGATCGTGAAGTGATCGTGAAGGGATCGTGAAGTGATCGTGCACTGATCGTGAAATAATCATGACGTGATCGTGC
>JANHFF010000407.1:20000-40000 GCA_024542945.1 allo-octoploid hybrid of Carassius auratus x Cyprinus carpio
AATCTAATTTCATCCCATTCTTGGGATGAGGGGGAGTGTTTCTGGGTTCCGGCTCTATCCTGAGTTCAGAGCCCTCCCTCCGGACAGCACGCCAAATATGCTACTATTTGCTCTACCATATTATATTAAATGAGAAATGTGACAAAACCTCTTTTTTGTGGACTTTCTCAAAGATATAAATAATTCATAAATCATGTTGTTTGTTGTTGTTTTTTTAGTGTCAGACTATAATAATTCGCTTTACATTTATTCCGTTTACATACAGAGCAACAATGTGGAGAACAAAGCAGCGCTTCATCCTCAGCAGGCAGAGGGAAGTTTTAGTGGTTTAGGATGACAACAACACGGCGGTTAGTGATTACACTGAACACAGAAATGCATTGTGGGACGAGATTTCGCTCGAGACACAAGCACATTGTTAGTAAGCACATCTTCTGTAAGAATGTCTGAGATGAGCTGCTGTCATCTAAATATCATGGAGAAAATTAAGACATATATCAGTATCAGAATTTGAGATTGAAAACATCTGATGGCATTTGCTTTCTGCTTTTTCTCAACTGTCATTAATACTAAATCAATAATTGTGCATATTTAGAAAGAGAATCTGAAACACAGACATGTTCCTTCGCTGTCAGCGACGGTTGAATCAGATTCATTTCTGCTTCAGTAAAATCAGACTCATCTGTGTTTCTTCTCCTCCAGACTCTGAGGATCATCTCACACTGATGACAGCACAGGTAAAGACTGTCTTCACCCATCAAACTCAGTCTGAACCTTCACGTGTTTCAGCAACACGAGCATCTCTCGTTTCATCTTAGCTGAAGGACACACGGATAATGAGGGAATTTCCAGTGTTCAGAGCAGTTAGACCTGAACAACACAGACGAGTCAAACATCATCCACATTCATCAGGAGCGGTTCAGCCTGATTCACTCACAGCTCAGTATGTGATCAGACCGTCAGTCTGTAGCTTCAGATCATCTGTGTGTTTCTCAAACTGACCTCAAGCCACCAAACCTGCTTTAACCTGCAGAAACGGATCTTATGTTGGACAACAAGCTTTCAAAAGTTCTCTCTGCTGTAGATTAAATCTTATTCATACTCTCGTTAAATTCAAAACATTAAATCAGTTTCGAGACTCACAACAGCCGATGATGTTTAATGTTATTTTCCTCAAACCTGGTGACCGACTGATTCGGTCATCATTTAGTCTCCCTCCTGTTGTTCAAAACCTGCACTGATTTTTCAGTTGTAAATAAAGCAAAGATTACTGGAGTATACTTAACAAGCAAATACTATTTCAGTCTTTCTACTTCACAATTTCACTGTTCATTTAATGTTACTTGATGTTTCTTAGTAATTAGTGAACTTAACTGGCAATATCTGAGTGAAAATTGCTTCAGATGAAATCTTCATTATTTTTTCAGTGCGTGTGACTTTCGCTCTTCAGTGGAGCTCAAAAGAAGATATTTTGAGAAATGTTTGTTTATCGTCAATAATACAGTGAAAGTCAATGAGGTCCAATGTCATTTACTTCCCAGCGTTCTTCAGTTTTCCACAGAAGGAGGAAAGTGATTCAGGTTTGATGGTGATTTTGGCGTGTGCGCTGTGATCAGGTTGATGTGTGTTAGTGAGGTGAAGAGGTGAGTTATGTGACGCTCAGACTGCATGCGTGTTCAGTCACGTCTGACTCAGCTCATTTATCACAGTGAAATGTGTGTTTGTGGCTCGTATTGGAAACTGATCGGTAACTTTCCAGACAGTAAAGCTTTGTAAAAACATAATGTTATATGCTATGCTTTTAATATGACAGATATAAACAAAAACAAAAAAAAAGATGTAAAAAAATCATATGCACTTCATTCTGGTTCTATTTATGTATTTTCGTGTTTCCATAATGTTTGCAAAATATTAACCTGCATTGCAATTTGGTTTGGTCTGCATTGGAAGATTTGGTTACATTGTTACATGAAAAACTGATGAACCTGTACTGCAACCTCAGCACAAGGGTTAAAAAGTTTTAACCCTTGTGCTGTGCTGAAAATCCTCATTTGGTTTTCCTGGTCAAAAAATTGCTTGTGAATCTCTTGTTATGCTATATTTTTTACCAAATCTTGCATTTGGTCTTTTTATCAGCTTGTTTTCTTTCAATTAGCACAGGTTTTGTATTTCTGTTTGGAACTGATTGATTGGCCACATTGATCAGAGCATATGCACCTCAGTTTTTGAGAGTAAAAAGCATTAATTGTGGATAATTTTGACAATATGCATAGGCTCAGATCAGTGAGGCTTACGATCAATGTGTTCTTCAGTGAATCAGTGCTGTGTGAATCAGCGGATCGGTCTGAACGATCAGCTTCTCTTCGTTCATACTAAGATCGAGTCTGAAGCTCATTGACTCTGGGCTCTTCGGCTCAATTCACGTCTGATTGAATTTGCTCCTCACAAACATTCCTAATGGCATTAGACGAGCCGCACGCACACAACTAACTCCATTTAACAGCCAAATCAGGTTTAAAGACCATATTGATGCCGAGTGTTATTAAGCATGATCATCAAAACAACAGACAATGGGCCAAAGTGTCCACTAACCCGTTTATCTGTAGTTCCACAGAAGCAAAACAGATGCTCAGATTTACAGTCCGGCGCTGCAGAACGAGGAAACGCAGATAAGACTGTTTGAGATGCATATGAAGGCACAAGTTCTGATAGAAACCTCGCTAATCAAATCTGAGAACAAAGTTCAGCCAATCAGCATGATTGAAGGATAGTGACGATTTAATCGGTGATTAGGAAGTGGACATTCATTAAAGTGCCTCGTTTCCAGAAAACACGTTTCCCAAACACTGTATGCCACCGGTCAAACTCACAGGTCAGTGTCCAGCTGGTTAGTACGGGTTAATTAACTCCTGCTGGCTGCTAAAAACATCTTCTGGAAAAACAATATTGTCTAAAGCAACACATCATTGGCAAATACTTAATTATATTCCATTCGATGGTTGAACAGTGAATATTTTGGGAAGCGCTCTCAAAAATGGCCTTATATTTAACTGACTTTAAACAGAGACACTAGACACTGTTTGAACATCCAAACAAATGACACTCCACCTGTGATCATTAATACGGTTATTTCCATTTTCCCACTTTACCCAAAACAATTACCAGACTCACAAGTGTTCAAAAACCGAAGTCCTCAGCTAAACGTGAGGCACAATGAGACGGTAAACGATGTGGAATCAGACACACGCTTCCCATCATGCACCACCATCTGCATAATGAAGTGAACTTCAGCTCAACTCCTGAAGTCACACTGGAAACACCATTCAGTTCCTTCAGTAAATGCAAACTAAAGCTAATGAAACTGCATTTGAGGTGGTTAACAGCAATTGAATGAATAAAGAGCTGATCTGAACATCTGCTCATAGTTCTGAATAGTTTGTAGTTAAGTGCGTCCGCTACAGTTTACAAGTTAAACTGGTCAGTTTTCAGTCTGATGGAGGATATAGTATGTGCTGACAACTACATTGTTCAATAAAAACTATAGAGTGAAAATATTTAATCATCCTCCTTCAGACAATATATTCAAAGTATGCATAACATAATCTGACCTTGATTATACAAGAATCGACAGTGATTATCTTCGCAGCATGAATCTGTTATGTAAATCTTCATCTTGATTCTCTGAAGTGTGTGTCGAGGGCTGTTGAAGCAGATGGAGATTCACAGCTTTACTCGGATCGGCGGCTCTCTGAAGGGTTTGTGAGGAGCCACATGTTTCATTTCACTTCTAACGGGTCGTTATGCTCAAGAGCTCATTACACAGCGCAGTTAAACTAAGAACAATCTCTGATCATCTGCATCCGTGACAGTCAAACCACACAGAAGAAGAGTTCAAAACTGCCCTGCTTCATATAATCCAGACCGACTCAGTTTTAACTTTATTTGATATTTATTTTAACTTTCAAAAATCTAAATGTATTACACAATGTACACCAGGAAAATACATTTCCAATCTTAAAACATATTTTGAGTAAATACAGAATGTGAGTGTGTTTTTAATATATTGTTTGAACAATAACAATTGATAGAAAATATGTTTTTAAAAGTAATAAATAGGAAATAAGCTAAATGTTTTTTATAATTATAAATATAATTATGTTAAATATTTAAACATTATATTTTTGACCATTTTGTAAATATTTAGAAATATTTGTCTGAAATCTATATCTGAATATATATATATATTTTTCCGTATGGATTTAAGTTGCCTTTTAAGTGTGTTTGTTCTTCTCCTCTTGTTTGTTTGTGTGTTTCTCTGCTGAATCGCTGTCCAGTTCTGAGTGACTGTGACATTCACCATCAGTGACTCAATACAACCACACACAACACCCTAACAACCACACACAACACTCGCTCAATTCACACATAACACCCTAACAACCACACACAACACCCTAACAACCACACTCAACACTCTATCAATTTTCGCACATAACACCATAACAACCCCATACAACACCCTAATAACCGCACACAACACCCTAACAACCACACACAGCAACCTATCAATTCACACACAACACCCTAATAACAAACACAACACCCTAACAACCACACACAACACCCTAACAACCACACACAACATTCTATCAATTCACACACAACACTCTATCAATTCACACATAACACCCTAACAACCCCATACAACACCCTAATAACCGCAAACAACACCCTATCAATTCACACACAACACTCTAACAACCACACACAACACACTATCAATTCACACACAACACTCTATCAATTCACACATAACACCATAACAACCCCATACAACACCCTAACAACCACACACAACAACCTATCAATTCACACACAACACCCTAATAACAAACACAACACCCTAACAACCACACACAACACCCTAACAACCACACACAACATTCTATCAATTCACACACAACACTCTATCAATTCACACATAACACCCTAACAACCCCATACAACACCCTAATAACCGCAAACAACACCCTATCAATTCACACACAACACTCTAACAACCACACACAACACACTATCAATTCACACACAACACTCTATCAATTCACACATAACACCATAACAACCCCATACAACACCCTAACAACCACACACAACAACCTATCAATTCACACACAACACCCTAACAACCACACACAACACTCTATCAATTCACACACAACACCCTAACAACCACACACAACACTCTATCAATTCACACATAACACCATAACAACCCCATACAACACCCTAACAACCACACACAACACTCTATCAATTCATACATAACACCATAACAACCACACACAACACTCTATCAATTCACACATAACACCATAACAACCACACACAACACTCTATCAATTCACACATAACACCATAACAACCACACACAACACTCTATCAATTCACACATAACACCATTACAACCCCATACAACACCCTAACAACCACACACAACACCCTATCAATTCACACACAACACTCTAACAACCACACACAACACCCTAACAACCACACACAACACTCTATCAATTCACACACAACACTCTATCAATTCACACATAACACCATAACAACCCCATACAACACCCTAACAACCACACACAACAACCTATCAATTCACACACAACACCCTAACAACCACACACAACACACTATCAATTCACACACAACACTCTATCAATTCACACATAACACCATAACAACCCCATACAACACCCTAACAACCACACACAACACCCTATCAATTCACACACAACACCCTTACAACCACACACAACACTCTATCAATTCGCACATAACACCATAGCAACCCCATACAACACCCTAATAACTGCACACAACACCCTATCAATTCACACACAACAACCGCACACAACACCCTAACAACCACACACAACACCCTATCAATTCACACACAATACCCTATCAATTCACACACAACACCCTAACAACCACACACAACACCCTATCAATTCACATACAATACCCTATCAATTCACACACAACACCCTAACAACCACACACAACACTCTATCAATTCACACATAACACCCTAACAACCCCATACAACACCCTAATAACCGCAAACAACACCCTATCAATTCACACACAACACTCTAACAACCACACACAACACACTATCAATTCACACACAACACCCTATCAATTCACACACAACACTCTAACAACCACACACAACACACTATCAATTCACACACAACACCCTATCAATTCACACACAACACTCTAACAACCACACACAACACCCTAAAAACCACACACAACACTCTATCAATTCACACACAACACCCTAACAACCACACACAACACTCTATCAATTCACACATAACACCATAACAACCACACACAACACTCTATCAATTCACACATAGCACCCTAACAACCCCATACAACACCCTAATAACCGCAAACAACACCCTATCAATTCACACACAACACTCTAACAACCACACACAACACCCTAACAACCACACACAACACTCTATCAATTCACACACAACACTCTATCAATTCACACATAACACCATAACAACCCCATACAACACCCTAACAACCACACACAACAACCTATCAATTCACATACAACACCCTAACAACCACACACAACAACCTATCAATTCACACACAACACCCTAACAACCACACACAACACTCTATCAATTCACACACAACACTCTATCAATTCAACCACACACAACAACCTATCAATTCACATACAACACCCTAACAACCACACACAACACTCTATCAATTCACACACAACACTCTATCAATTCAACCACACACAACAACCTATCAATTCACATACAACACTCTATCAATTCACACATAACACCATAACAACCCCATACAACACCCTAACAACCACACACAACAACCTATCAATTCACATACAACACCCTAATAACTGCACACAACACCCTATCAATTCACTCACAACACCCTAACAACCACACACAACACCCTAACAACCACACACAACACCCTAATAACCATACACAACAACCCTACAACCACACACACAACACCCTAACAATCACACAAACACCATAACAACCGCACACAACACCCTAACAACCCCACGCAACCCCCTAGCAGCTGCATAGCAATGCACCAGCGTTTTGTATGAGGTCCCATCATATGCTAAGTTTCCATCCAAAGATGTGAATTTAATTTATGTACAAAATTGGAATATCGCATAAAACATTTGCGAATAAAGCACCATTTCCATCCAACGAGTCAAAGAGAACAAAATCGTCACTTTCTGATAAACTGGCACTAAATATCTCTAAGAAAGCTAGGAGAAGCCACTGAATATAATAATTTTCATATGTAATAAATTACTTGCGCTTCAGAGAGAGCAGACATAACACAATAAATGCGTTCATTGTTTTTAGAGGTGGATGCTGCTGTTTGGGAACGCAGTCGTGTAAGACAGTAATTATACAGAAATACTTTGATGACAGACTTTCCTCAGGCATTTCAGAACGACCAAAATACAGACCACATATCGATGCTGTGAAAGAGATCGGTCCACTGGTTAGTCAAGTTATCCCGTCTCATAGCGAAAGTCACATGACTTTTTCAATGTGCACGGTGGAATTTATTCAGTAAATGTGTTTCCATCATAGTTAATGCATACTTTTTCTTATCGGATAAAAAGTTTATCCTACTCAGTTGTTAATTTTTAGAATTTATGTGCATCTTGGCATTTCCATCCAGTGTTTTTTTTTTGGTGATAATCCAAAATGTGCATAAAAATAGGTGGATAGAAACATAGCTACTCACATGTTGTTGTATGGTCAAATGTATGAAAACATTTGTAAAGCCAATAAGTGGGATGTGTTAGTTATTGTATGGTAATTAGTTTTGTGGTAGTTAGTGTGAGTGTTACTGGTTAAAGGTTGATGGTTTGTTTTCTCGTCTAAGTGTCTCTGGTCTCAGCGTTTGCTCACAAACACCGATTACATCCTCAGCTCGTCTCCGGCCGGCGATACGCTCACACACGCAGGATGCTCATTAACCCAGAGCAGTTAATTGTGTACAGAGATAATTGCATGTAAATGCTGTGGCTGAAGTGGCTTTTCAGTGGGTCTCGGGACTCAGCGGTCAGAGCAGGAGGATTTAACACTGACGACATGAATTCATTTGAGTAAAACAGTCCATTCAGACTGAAACATCATTAACTGACAGCAGCGCAGGAATGATTTACTGATGATACACACACGAGGAGAAATGATCAACAGATGAGACCTGACATCTGATCTCTGAAGGTCAAAGGTCATGCAGGGTTAAGAATTCTCTCCCTAAAGATCCAAAACAACATCGCTAGTGAATCCCAAAAGCTTTTCTGACAGTTGATATGAACACGTGTGACGGAATCATTCCTGTTGTAATCTATAATCTATGAAGTGTTTTAAACATCATGCACATCATAATCAGTGAATGTGAGATATAAAGGCCGTTCACAGGAATATGAGATGTCGCTCGTCTCGGGGTCATGTGATGCGTGAGGTCACAGGAACACATGACCTGTGGGATCCAGCGGCCGCAGTATCAGCTGTCAAAGTGTTTAACAGCTCCATCCTTTCAACACTATTTGAAAATAATTTCCTCACTTATTTGTAAGGAGACACCAGCCGAGCGCGAGCCTGCGGCGCTTTACACAGCGTTCACACTGAACCCGAGACGACAGCAGCACTGATGAAGACACTTTTGTTCAGCGGCGGCTTTAATGTGTCTTAATGGAGAGACCCTTTACGTGCAGAAACACCAGAAGACAGGCTTTGACAAACACAATCGCATATATTTCTTCATCCGGTTAACTGCTTTACAACAAATTAAAGGGGTTTGTTTCCTGGGGTGTTCTGGGCGGTTTCTAGGTGTTTTTTTCTTCTGTCTAGTGTGAAAAGAGTGATCTTCTGAACTGTAGATGTTTCTCAGGTTTATCTTTCAATGTGTCTGTGGAGTTTTTAGCGGTTTTCTGGTGAAAATGATGCATCTGATCACTCTCCTCAACACACACATGATTTGAGGCCTTTGCTCAGTCTCACACACACACACACACACGTGTGAGATGTAGAGATCTCGGTCTGGTGAGTGTGGTTATTGTGGATTATTGTGTGGTTATTGTGGATCTCAGAGCCGCTCTTATCTGATGCTTTAAACTGATAAGAGAAACACTTCATATTAGCAGAGTCTCTGAAACACACACACACACACACACACACATCATTTGCTGCAGCACCACCTACTGCTGACACACATGAACATATCTGTGAGAAGCACAGTCACAGGAGATCTATTCATGTTCAACTCCACCTGCATGCTGTCAGACGCTGATCCAACAACTAAACGCCTCATAAGAGACTGATGCAGAAATATCACTCAATACTGTTTATATCTCTGCAAAATCTAACTGTAGAAATCACACAGCTCTTTATTTACAAGCATATCCAACTTTACCTCCATACATATATAGCAAATCTCACTTCATTATGTATAATATCACAAATGGTGACGTCTGTCTTCATCAGACCCACCTGAGATCCCCCGCAGCGAGCGCAGGAACGGCTCCACGTCTGCAGCAGATCCAGACACAGGAAGAGGACTCTGGGAATCTGGGCCGGATCTTCATCCCGCAGCGCTTCATGAGACTCTGGAGGTTGCTGGGTTTCACCTGCAGACACAAACACCAGCAGATCCACATCATCTGCTGCAGACACTGATCAGAAACACAGTGAGTGTGTGACGGAGGACGTGATCAGACGTCTGTGTGGCTGAAGCAGCAGATCTGTGATTCAACGCTCAAAACCAGCCTCAAATACAAAATAATAAGCATCAGGGATACACACATAAAATAACAAATACACTCACAAACTGTTAAAGAAATATATATTAAACATATTACAGCTTTTTTATCATATGTTCTCATATTTATTTTTGTACCGTGTTTTTGCAAAGTTATAATTTTGATTTGTTTGCTATTTGCACTATGTTTCATTGTGTGATTTTTGGTGAATTTTATAAATCCCATTTGGGTCAGTTTAACCTGCAAACATGATAATAATTATTAATTACAATAATAGTATATGGATCGCACAACAATTAAAAAAACAAAAACATCCAAAAACGTATTGTCCCTGTTTTGAATTCACAGATGATATCAGTTGAGATTCCAGTGTGGTTTTGACAGCTGTGAGAGGAATCTGCTCACTGTGATGTCCTGAAGAGCGTCGGGCAGCCGCTGGATGATGGAGGAGCTGCTGAAGTTCTGCTCCACTCCTGAAGCACCCCAAACACAGAACTGAGCTGAAACAAACAGCTTCTTGAGACACACGGCTGGAGAACATGACGGCTGAAGCAACAGTGCTGAAGATCCGCTGATGCTCATGTTAGGATTATTGGTTAGTTAAGGTTAGTAACATGCTGAGCTGGAGTGATACTGACCATGTGCTGGTGATTCTCACTGATTCTGGTGAATATCTAAATATGAAGAGCATGTGAGAGCAGCACTGAAACTCAGTCCAGGAACAGTTTCCCAATCTCTGCTCTCTGTCTCCCCTCAGACTCAGACTCAGGCCACGTCCACACGAAGCCAGAGCTTTCCCTATCCCATCTTTTTTTCTCCTCATCTCAAGAAATATCTGCGTCCACACGAAACCTACACAAAACTATGTAGTATACGTGCCAGACCAGTAAGTGGCGCTGTCATAGAGATACACTAAAAACGGAGAAGACGACTCGGACTATGCGCATAAACCTTGTGCGCAGTAAACAAACGAAAATGGAACAATACATTTATTAATCTCTGTTGATGTTAGTTAATAAAAAAAGTTCAGTTCAGTGTTTGTTCATGTTTTTGTTGCTGTTATGTGACATAGCGGTGTCTGACTAGGGGCAAGACACCGCTACGTCAAGGACTGAAGACGTCATCGTTTCAGAAAATATACGGATTCGCTGTCCACACGAAAACGCAAGGATGGTGTGTTCAGATTTATCCACTCTGGGACCGGTTTCAAAAAATATCGGTTTCACTCTCCCAAAACGCCAGATCGAAACACCTATAGGAATGAATGCGTATACAGCTAAATACATCTCTGTGTGGACAGGGCCTACGACTCAAGCGGCGCGTGGCGCGTCTCGTGACGTCACACACACGCCGTGCCGATTCCTGCTGCTTCAGTTCTGGCCCCGTCGGCCTTCCATACATCAACAAAAGCAATCTGGAGTCTGTCGTGTTGGTGTTCGGCTCGCAGACGCATCAGATCTTCTTCTGCAGCTCAAACACACAACACACAAACAGCTTCTACAATGTGACATTATTGAAGTCGTCAGTCCTCAATAACACAGAAATTAATGTTTCTGCGGACTTTTGTTCACACACACACACATACACACCCCGCGCTGCACAGGCATAAAAAAGAGGATATTAGTTTGGAGATGAAGAATGTTTAATTTCGGCGTAAATACACACAAAGCGGTTCGGCCAGCGATAAGAATCAGAAGCGACACAAACGGGCTCAAACAGACCCGCGGCGGCAGCTGATGCTCGAATCGGACCCGTGAACTCAATAAAGAGCAATAAAGCGTTTCGGTCCTCCTCCACTGACCTGCACTTCAGCCGCAGATCGCGCAGATACCGGCGCCAGCGCAATAAAGCCGCAACAAAGAGCTGAGAGACATACAAATGAAAGTGAAGCCAAAGCAATATCAGCAGAATTCCCGCACAAAGACTCCGTGCAGGATTTAATATTGCTGCAATCAGTGAACAGAGTCAATTATTCTGATTCCTTTATGTTGCGCTATCAGAGAGAAACGTCATATGATGATTCCGATGATAAAGACAGGCACACAAACACAACACAACACACAATCAAGTGTTTTAGATAGCCTCTCTTTCTAATTATCACTGTCATTGTTCTGAATTATCACTAATTAAGGACACTTTTAGAACAATATTAATGATTTCTTCATTGTTCTTCAGATGAGGACAATATTCTGTCACGTCTCTTATTATGATCGTGTATAGCTGCTTCATAATTTAGTACACACTCCGTAATGTTCATAAACTACACTCTATATACTAGTGTTCAAAAGTTTGGGATCTAAAATTAGAAACACTTTTATTGATCTTTAAATTGATCGAAAGTGCCAGTAAAGACATTTTTAATGTTACAAAATATTTCAATTTCAAATAAATGCTGTTCTTTTGAACTTTCTGTTCATCTGTGAATCCTGAAAAATAAAATGCAGAACAACTGTTTTCAACATTGATAATAATCAGAAATGTTTCTTGAGCAGCAAATCATCATATTAGAATGATTTCTGAAGATCATGTGACACTGAAGACTGGAGTAATGATGCTGAAAATACAGCTGCACATCACAGAAATAAATTACACTTTAACAGAGATTCACACAGAAAACAGCTGTTTTACATTCTAATAATATTTCACATATTTGCTGTATTTCTGATCAAATAAACACAGCTTTGGTGAGCAGAAGAGACTCTTTCAGAAACATCAGATCAGATTTCACAGGTGTATCTGTACTGCTCACTTCCTGTTATTAGACTCATGTCACATCTTCTGATTAAACACTGAAATATGACTCTATAATGTTTTAAATATTTGATCTGTGAGTAAATGTTGAATATTAATGGAGCTAAAATTAAACACTGAATCTGCACCTCAGACTCAGATTCTGATCCCGTCAGAATAAACGGCTGTGTTTTCAGAAAGATGCAGTTATGAATCTGAACAAGTCAGACACTGAACCCTGAACAACAGCATCACTGATTCTCAGGGTCAAAGGGCAAAGGTCATGAGTCAAATGAACCTGAGGAAATCCCAAACACTTTCAGTTTCTCCTGTCGTGCTGTGAGTGTTGTTTTTATGTGCTTAAGAACAATAAAATACCCCTTTTATACATTGAACATGAGTGTCATTTATCATGATCTTTCTCAGATCAGCTCTGTCTCTCATAGTAAATGAAGTTCAGTGACCTCGAGTCATTCGTGTCAGTGTTTTATGAAATGCAGATTTAATTCTTTAAATTGTGACTGTATGAATTCATTAAAAACAGAGACATGAAATCAATCAGATTCACAGACAGAAACACTTTTATTTGTTGATGAGTGAATGGTACTCACACACACACACACACACACAATATATAAGCTTAACTGAGTTGAATTGTGTGTGTGTGTGTGAGAGAGAGAGAGAGAGAGTGTGTGTGTGTGAGAGAGAGAGAGAGAGAGAGCAAGTGTGTGTGTGTGTGTGTGTGTATGTGTGTGTGTGTGTGTGTGTGTGTGTGTGTGTGAGAGAGAGAGAGAGAGAGAGAGAGTGTGTGTGTGTGTGTGTGTGTGTGTGAGAGAGAGAGAGAGAGAGAGAGCGAGTGTGTATGTGTGTGTGTGTGTGTGTGTGAGAGAGAGAGAGAGAGAGAGAGAGGATGTGTGTATGTGTGTGAATGTATGTGTGTGTGTGTGTGTGTGTGTGTGTGTGTGTGTCTGTGTGTGTGTGTGTGTGTTCTCTCAGTTTCTGTCCAGTATTTTCAGTCACAGCTGAGTGTTTGAGCTTCATTCACAGACAGACGCTCTTTCATCTGAACAGACGCAGATATTCACAGACAAGGCAGTGATTGTGCTCGTCTCCAAACAATGACATATTTCTGTTTCTCTCTGAATTCCTGCATATCATTTCTGCTCAGGGAGTAATTTGTCTGTCATACAGGCCGAGACTCTCCCTCCATTACTCTGACGGCTCTTATTAGCCGAAAGCCGAGCCAGCGCTCCATGAATTTAGCCACTGTTCCGCAGGCTCCCCTCAGTAATTAATTTGATAAATATATTAATTATGAATCGGGCGATCAGATGGTCGTGTGTCCAGCTCGGCCGGCGCTCTGATAAGTCGCTCTTTGTTGCGGTCGCTCGGGTTTCATCGGCTCTTATCGCGGCTCTCCGCTAACGGCTCGTTTCCTGCGAGCTGTAATTAAAGTGCCCCTATTATGGGTAATGAAAGGTTCATATTTTGGTTTTGGGAAACCCCAACAACAGATTGACATGCAAGGTTAAAAACAAAACACTTTCATTGTCTTATAATATGCATTTATTTTTACCTTATTTGCACAACCACTCCCAAACGATTGGATTAATGATTCGTTTTTACAAACCCTTCCTTTGCGTGACGCTAATCTGCGGTGATTGTTCTGATTGGATCACCCTGTGATGCCTGATAAAGCAGCGTTTGTGAGCGCAGTGCTGTTTGTGTACAGTTACCAGGGAAACCGCTATTTTTAGTGCTCCAAAAGCGACACCTAGTGGCAAAGAATGAATTTGCATTTTCATTCAGATCAACGAAAAGACCAACAAGTGGGCGGGGCAATATGCTAATGTTCCATGTTGACGTCATTCCAGAACATCAGTCAGCTTGCTGGATGATTCTGTTCAAGAAACATGACTCATCTCTAAGTGACGATCCAACCATCAATCAATCCATAATCAGAGACATTAAAAATCTAAATTTTTGGTAGTAAGTTCCTAACCCATCATAACTTCACTGAACAAAATTATAAACGCAACACTTTTGTTTTTGCCCTCATTTTCAACGGCTGAACTCAAAGATCTAAGACTTTTTCTATGTACACAAAAGGCTTATTTCTCTTAAATATTGTTCACAAATCTGTCTAAATCTGTGTTAGTGAACACTTCTTTGCCGAGATAATCCATGCACCTCACAGGTGTGGCATATCAAGATGCTGATTAGACAGCATGCAACAATCGGTTTACATAACCAAAGAATTTCTGCACAAACTGTCAGAAACCGTCTCAGGGAAGCTCATCTTCATGCTTGTCGTCCTCATCGGGGTCTCGACCTGACTGCAGTTCGTCATTGTGACTGACTTGAGTGGACAAATGCTCACATTCGATGGTGTCTGGCACTTTGGAGAGGTGTTCTCTTCACGGATGAATCCTGGTTTTCTCTGTACAGGGCAGATGGCAGACAGTGTGTATGGCGTCGTGTGGGTGAGCGGTTTGCTGATGTCATCGTTGTGGATCGAGTGGCCCATGGTGGTGGTGGGGTTATGGTATGGGCAGGCGTATGTTTTGGACAACGGAGACAGGTGAATTTTATTGATGTCATTTTGAATGCACAGAGACACCGTGACGAGATCCTGAGGCCCGTTGTTGTGCCATTCATCCACGACCATCACCTCATGTTGTAGCATGATAATGCACGGCTCCATGTTGCAAGGATCTGTACACAATTCCTGCAAGCTGAGAACATCCCAGTTCTTGCATGGCCAGCATACACACCGGACATGTCACCCATTGAGCATGTTTGGGATGCTCTGGATCGGCGTATACGACAGCGTGTTCCAGTTCCTGACAATATCCAGCAACTTCACACAGCCATTGAAGAGGAGCGGACCAACATCCCACAGGCCACAATCAACAACCTGATCAACTCTATGTGAAGGAGATGTGTTGCACTGCGTGAGGCAAATGGTGGTCATCCCCCCCCTCCCCAATACAGTAAAACTGCACATTTTAGAGTGGCCTTTTATTGTGGCCAGCCTATGGCACACCTGTGCTATAATCATGCTGTATAATCAGCATCTTGATATGCCACACCTGTGAGGTGGATGGATTATCTCAGCAAAGGAGAAGTGCTCACTAACACAGATTTAGACAGATTTGTGAACAATATTTGAGAGAAATAGGCCTTTTGTGTACATAGAAAAGTCTTAGATCTCTGAGTTCAGCTCATGAAAAATGGGGGGCAAAAATAAAAGTGTTGGGTTTATAATTTTGTTCAGTGTAAATCACTGCAGCTGAATGAAACACGGCCTCCATCTGCTGGATTTACAGGACACAGTCACAAACACTCTTCATCTGGCTCTGACTAATGCATTAAATTGAAGAAAAACTAATTCAGCAGTGTATTAAATGAGGCTCCCCTTCTGTTCTGCTGAGGTCATGGATCTGTCAGAGACACCAGCCATAATAGAATAAAATAACAAATCGCTTCAAAGGTGTTGTATGTAAGATTTTGACTCTACTAAAGCATAAAAATATGTTGGCAGATATTTAAGAAACATGCTAAGTTAACATATTTATCTGAAGAACAATGCTACAGTCAGTATGCTACACCTGAACCCTGTTCTCAGATCAGATTCCAACATCATCAATTCAGTTTTTACAATCCATATCCATCGGTGAAATTCAAATGTTTCTCTGGGAAAAAAAAAGTTCTTCTTGGAGAAACATGTTCATGAAGCCGTGATCGCACAACCAAACACATCTGATCACCTGAGCTGCAGGTCATCGGGAGAGAAACTGTGATGAGGACTGCATTTGTAGGAGGACTAACAAAAAATAAATACATAAAAAAAAAGGTGAGGGAGAAAGATTCATGTTTCCATAATAAAGGGTTCAGTAGCTATGATTGAACAGCAGGAGGAGCTCGAGGATCTGAGATGATGAGACGCTGTTACCCGCGCACACACACACATACACACACTCACACACACACACACACACACTCACACACACACACACACACACACACACTCACACACACACAGACTGAGACTAATTAGGATTTTTCTGAAGCTTTATTGCTGCTGTATTAATAGAGAACATTCAATACATGTTGATGAGAATATTTGTTGAGAATATTCAATACATTCTCAGAAATGACAAGGAATTTTCAATGAAACATTTTAAATAATATTTTGAAGGAAGATTATGATCTTGTGGAGATGTTACAGCATTAAAAAACGATCAGCAGACACTGAGATTAGGCTTTTATCCAAACAAACATTTAATCTGTTGATTCAGTTTCAGGGAATCGAACCCGTGGCCCTGTGGTTGCAAGCATCTGCTCCACTGCTTTACATGGAATATAAACTATTCAAGAAATGATCTAATGTGTGTAAGAACCCGTATAAGAATGAGTTACTTCAAAGTTAATGTGAGAAATGAATCCGTAATTGTTCTAAATATTGTCTATATGCGTATAGCGTACATCACAAAGCAGAGCTGGACTCACATCACATTCACTCGCTAATGAACGAAAAGATTGAAAAATGATTTGATTTAGTAGAAATATATTAAAGCCAAAAAACATCCAAGAACAGAAGATAATATGAAACTATATAAAATATTCTCTTGATAAACAGCTCCTGTACACAATACAGGTGATTATTAGTGAACATCAGACACTGGTGTTCAGTCCAGGACAGAGTCTCTCATGAGGAGGATCAGTCGTGTTCACACACACACACACACACACACACACACACACACACCACACACACACACACACACACACACACACACACACACACACACACATACATACACTCAAACACTAACACACACACATACACAAACACACAGACACAGACACATACACACACACACACACACACACACACACACACACCCACCACACACACAGAGACCACACACAACACATACATACACTCAAAACACCTAACACACACACATACACAACACACACACACATACACACACACAGAGACACACACACACACACACAGAGACACACACACACACACACAGAGACACACACACACACATACATACACTCAAACACTAACACACACACATACACAAACACACACACACATACACTCACACACACACACACACACACACACACTCACATACAGACACAGACACACACACACACACACACACACACACACACACACACACTCACATACAGACACAGACACAGACACAGACACACACACACACACTCACATACAGACACACACACACACACACACACACACCTCTATGTGTCCAGCAGGCGGCGCTGTCTCAGTCGCTGTCTCATGCTGATTGGCTGCTTGTTGAACTTCTGCATGATCTCTCTGATGCGTGACAGGTTGGAGCGGCCGAGCACAAAGTCGCAGCTGCTGGCGCCGATGTCGTATCCCACCGCGCAGACCTTGCTGCTGACGCTGAAGCCCTCGGCGCGGACCGTCACACGATACTCACCGGGGTTCAGCAGACGCCAGTAATCACCGTCAGACGCTGAGAGACAACATTCATCAGATTAACCACAATCAATCACACGCATCAATATCGGCTGTGAAACGAAGGAAACTCAAGACTGCGTCAGAAAATGATTCAATTCAGTTCAAGCTTTCATCAATTATGATCACATTTCATTTCAGCTGTAAAGCAGCTCGACAGAAGACAGCAGCGTCATTATTCAGATCGGCTTCGTTCAGCTCTGTTCTCCTGCGATAGAGTCAGTGCAGTCCAATCAATAACATGTCCAAACTCCATCAGCGGACAGACATGCTCCTGTCCCATGATGCCACGCGGTGTGTGTCGTGTGTTTCACCTGTGCGAATGTCGTGATTGATTCCGTCCACAGCGACGATGGCATTAGCGATTCCTTTGCCTTGAACATCCCTGACGACTCCTTTGATCCCACGATGCACCTGGACAAACACAAACACAACATGTTCCACCACGTGACTGTCACTCGTGTCCTTATGTTGTGAAATACATTGACAGCTTTGACCTTTGACTGTGATGGGTGAGTTCACTGGTTGGTCAGCTGATAGAAAATATCATTAAGCTGACAGAAAATCAACGGAAGTCTGCAATGACCTCACTGAGATTTACATTACATTTAATCATTTGTCAGACGCTTTTATCCAAAGTGACTTACAGCTGAGGAATACAACAAGCGATTTATCATGAGATGGCAATAAATACAAGAAGTGCCCGTTATACAAGGAGTCGGTCATCAATCAAAAGAGTAAAAGCTGGGAAAGGAGGATAATAAGAGAATAGAAAAAGTTAATTTTTTTAGGAGGATGCAGTTAAATGCTCACGAAAGAGATGAGTTTTCAGTTGTTTGTTGAAGATTGTGAGGGATTCGGCTGTCCGGATGGAGTCAGGAAGGTCATTCCACCAACAGTGTGCGGAGAGAGAGAAAATACATTCTTGAGAGTGATTCTGTGCCTCTCTGTGATGGGACCATGAGCCGCCGCTCGTTTACTGACTGGAAGCCAGTGCAGAGACATGAGAAGAGGACATGGGCTCTCTGAAAACAAGATGTGCTGCTGCATTCTGAATCATTTGCAGAGGTCTGATTGCACATGTTGGAAGTCCAGCTAGAAGAGCACTGCAGTCGTCCAGCCTAGGAATGACAAGGGCCAGGACGAGGAGCTGTGCTGCATGCTGTTAGGAAGGATCGGATCTTCCTGATGTTGTGTAGCGTGTGTGAACCTGCATGATCCTGCTGTTTTTCTAATGTGATCTTTAGAGGTCAGCTGATCATCAAGGATCACCCCGAGATTTCAGGCAAGGGGTGTGTGTGTGTGTGTGTGTATGTGTGTGTGAGTGAGAGTGTGTGTGAGAGTGTGTGTGTGTGTGTGTGTCTGTCTATCTGTGTGTGCGTGAGTGTGTGTGTACGTGTGTGCGTGAGTGTGTGTGTGTGTGTGTGTGTGTGTGTGTGTGTGTGAGAGTGAGTGTGTGTGTGTCTGTGCGTGTGTGATTGTGTGTGTGTACGTGTGCGTGAGTGTGTGTGAAAGTGTGTGTGAGAGTGAGTGTGTGTGTGTCTGTGCGTGTGTGATTGTGTGTGTGTGTGTGTGTGTGTGTGTGTGTGAGAGTGAGTGTGTGTGTGTCTGTGCGTGTGTGATTGTGTGTGTGTGTGTGTGTGTGTGTCCGTGAGTGTGTGTGTGTGTGTGTGTGTTGGATCACCTGCTCCATGAAGACGAGCAGCGACTCGCGGTTGTTCTCCCACTCCTCCGGTAGTTCGGTCTCGTGTGGGAATTTATCGCAGCCCACGTACATGGAGAGCTCGAAGCAGTTAGTGTGCAGGTAACTGAAGTCATTCATACCTGTTAACGAACAGCGAGTGGTTAACGAGACGTACGGAT
>JANHFF010000407.1:45000-50000 GCA_024542945.1 allo-octoploid hybrid of Carassius auratus x Cyprinus carpio
TCGTATAGATTTTAAAATCTTGCTTATTACTTATAAAGCCCTGAATGGTTTAGCACCTCAGTATTTGAACGAGCTCTTGTTACATTATAGTCCTCCACGTCCGCTCCGTTCTCAAAACTCTGGCAATTTGATAATACCTAGAATATCAAAGTCAACTGCGGGCAGCAGATCCTTCTCCTATTTAGCGCCCAAACTCTGGAATAACCTACCTAACATTGTTCGGGAGGCAGACACACTCTTGCAGTTTAAATCTAGATTAAAGACCCATCTCTTTAACCTGGCTTACACATAACACACTAATACACTTCTAATATCCAGACCTGTTAAAGGATTGTTAGGCTGCATTAATTAGGACAATAGGACAGATACTATTTAAACTGAACTGAGCTGGATGATGACATCACTGAATTCAATGATGAACTGTCTTTAACTGAAAATTGAGCGTTTACTATTGTCATTTTGCATTATTGACAGATTTTTTCCTTTTTAATACTGTAAAGTGCTTTGACACAATCTGCACTGTTAAAAGCACTATTTAAATAAAGGTGACTTGACTTGACCATCAGAACATCATACAAACACACACACCATCAGAACATCACACACACACACACACACCATCAGAACATATGATATTATATGATGTATTATCAGCTGACCAACCACTAAACTCACCCATCACAGAAACATGTGCAGAACACTAGATTCACATCAGACTTAAGTCTTTTTAACTAGTGAGGAGCAGTTAAATGAAGCATTAGTGGCTTGTCATAATGTTCATCAGAATGTAAAAACATCTTTACATTTATTCAGATGTGTTTATCCACATATCAGGATGACAAACACACAGTGATTCATTGTGAGAAACACGAGTAGTGAGTACTAGTAATAGTCTAGTATAGGGTTAGTTAACCCAGCATGATCATTCTGTCATCCATTATTCACATTATCCTAACCAGACTCATTTAATATCAAATGATATACTGTTAAAAGTTTTTATTAATAGTTTGCATTAGTTTTTACATTTGCATTAGTTTTTACAAGGTTTTAGTATTTCTTTTGTGTGTTTTTTGTCATTTTTATTAGTTTTTTTATGTCTATATAGTTTTTTACTATTTTTAATTTCAGTTTAAGTTTGAATTGTTTTAGTACATCAGGTATGATGAAATGTGCAGTGTTGTATGATTGGTTGTACATGGGGCGCATGCGCAGTGGGGTGGAGCTGAGTCAGTGAAGTTGCTTGCTAAGACACACATTGCTCTCCTGTCAGTTCCTTAGCGAGATTAATATAATATCCCAACATGGTGTCAAAAGTAGACTTACCTTGCTTTCCGAGAGATGCCTGTCGCCCACACCATATTGATCTTTAAAGACTTTTTTCGAGCGAAGTATCAGAGATATAATCCAGTTTATTGGACAGCAATGCTGAGCTGAGAGAGACGGGAGCTCCGGGAAAACATTTAATATTTAATATAAAATTGGATACATTGTTCTCCATAAGCCCGCCTGAAACCAAATTGGATTCGCAGATTCGAGTGATTCCGCATAGCTGCGGGTATCAGTGAGAGAAGTCAGGAGTATCAAGTTAACTCGCTTATTTACACAATGGGCAATAAAGCCGGTGATATAATGAGTACGCTGTCTCTGACAGACAAAGAAAGAAACAACTACTGTAAAGTCAAGGATGCGTTTGAGAAAAATTTTGCATGCAAGTACAATGTGATTTATGAGAGGGCTTGATTCAACAAACGGTGCCAAGAGCCCGGTGAATCATCCGAAGCATTCATTACTGCAGTTTACAAACTAGCAGAGAATTGTCAGTATGGAATTCTCCATGAGGAAATGATAAGAGACAGATAAGTCGTAGGAATACGTGATCATCAACTGTCAGAGAGTTTACAGTTAAACCCAGAGCTCACATTCAGTAAAGATGTAACAAAAATAAGACAGAATGAAGAAATAAAAAAGAAGCAAACAATATTAAGACAAGCAAGTGGGAACACAAAAGAGGTAAACATGGACATGCTGAAAAACAAAACCAAACCAAAACATGTACAAAAAGGAGCTCAGAGAAAAACTGACAGTATGAGAAACAGTGAGGGAAACAAAGGACGTGGCCGGTCACACCCACCGAACAGCTGCCCTGCACGGGATGCTGAGCGCAGAGAGTGTAATTATGCAAAACAAAAAAAGACTGGACGAAATATATCAGGACGAGGGAGCAGAGAGCATTGAAACTGTTTTGGGAGTTCTAAAGTCTGTGAATTCAAATGATTTGTGGCAAAAGACTGTTGCTGTGAATGGGGAACACATCCTTTTCAAATTAGACACAGGAGCTGCAGTGACAGCCATTCCAGAAAGCATGTACTCAGAAAAGAGTCATGGGATCCCCAACCCTGCAATGAAGAAGTTGTGTGGACAAAGCAACACTCCAATAAACCTGAGCGGGCAATTTGAGGGTTCATTACAGTACTTGGAAAAAACAATAAAACACATGGTGTTTGTGATACCAAGACTGGTTTCTCCACTACTGGGTTTACCAGCCATCAGAGAGCTGGGTTTACTCCATACAGTCGACGCAACTGACACATCAGAGCCAAATTACAGAGAACAACAGAGTTTTTACAGGATTAGGGAAACTGGAGGGAGATTATAAGATCAACTCAAAGAATCAGCCACTCCCTTTGATCTGTCGGTGCCCCGTCGGGTGCCCTTGCCCATGATGAAAAAGGTGAAAGAGGAGCTGAAAAGAATGGAAGACCTAGGAGTAATCGCACCAATTGAAGAAGCAACTGAATGGTGCTCCGGTATGCTCATTGTACCTAAACCAAATGACAAAGTCCGTATCTGTGTGGATCTTACACAGTTGAATGAAAATGTCTGCAGAGAGAGACTCATCCTCCCTGCCGTGGATGAAACACTGACTAAACTGCCAGCTGCAACAGTATTCTCCAAACTGGACGCTACTGCTGGATTTTGGCAGATCCCATTACACATAGATTCAACTCCACTCACTACCTTTATCACACCTTTTGGTAGATATTGTTTTCATCTCCTTCCATTTGGTATTTCATCGGCACCAGAACACTTCCAGAAGCACTTAACACAGGTGCTGGAGGGCCTGGAGGGTACATTGTGTGATGTTGATGTTCTTCTAGTGTTCTGGGGTACATGCAAGGAACATAATGCCAGACTTCCCAAAGTTTTGAACCGGCTGGAACAGAAATGCTTGACACTGAATGAAAAATGTCAGTTTGCAGGGACTCAGGTTAAGTTCTTAGGTCACATAATCAGTGCTGAAGGCATTCAAGCTGATCCAGACAAAATAAAAGCCATCACGAAGATGCCAGAGCCTAAAAATACTACAGACGTCAAGCAATTCCTTGGCATGGTGAATTATGTTGGAAAATTTTCCCTAACATTGCAGAGCTGACAAGACCTATCAGAGACCTGCTTAAAGCAGAAAATGACTGGGCATGGGGTGGCCCACAACAACAAGCCTTTGAGAAGGTAAAAAAGGAACTCAGCTCTTCGGCAGTTTTAGCACAGTACTGCCCAGATCGACAGACAAGATGTTTCTTTTTTTGGATTAGGGGGAGTACTATGTTAGCTGCAGCCTACAGGTGAGTGGAGGCCCGTAGCCTTTATTTCATGGAGCATGACACCAACAGAGAGAAGGTATGCCCAAATCAAGAAGGAGGCTCTTGCAAACACTTGGGCCTTGTGACTAGATTTTGTGATCAGAACCGATCATAAGCCATTGGTCAGTTTGTTAGGCTCAAGACCACTTGATGACCTGCCCCCACGCATAATAAGATTTCGCTTGTGACTTCTGGTTTTTTTTTACCAAATCGTGCATGTTGCGGGAAAAAATCTAATTACAGCTGACAGAGCTCCACTCCAAGCTAGCCTGGCAGCGGAAGACCTCAACATGGAGGAAGATTTACAAGTTTATGTCAGTTACACTCAGCAGCTCCCTGCATCAGCCTCTAAGTTATATCAGATAAGGATGGCTCAGGAAGAGGATGAAGTGTGCAGACAGCTCAGCTCTTAAATTCACACAGGATAGAAAGGGGAAAAAAGCATTCCACCAAACCTGACCCCGTTGTGGCCACACAGACATGACCTGCTCACCGTGGAAGGTTTGTTAATGAAAGACGAGAATAGTGATACCTGACAGCATGCACAAAGAAATCCTGGAGAAGTTACATCAGGGCATCACTAAGTGCTTGGCCAGGGCACAACAGGCTGTGTGGTGCCCAGGCATAACAAAAGAAGTCAAAGACAAAGTGAGTAGTTGCGAAATATGTGTCAAAAACAGTCACAGTCCTCCAGAGGCATTGCTGACCACTCCTTTACCTTCACGACCATGGCAGAGGGTGGCGGCAGATCTCTTCCAATGGAACAAGTGTAATTACGTGCTTCTGACAGACTTCTATTCACGCTACATAGAGGCTGCCTCGCTCATTTCTACAACTATAACAGCTGTCATGAAGAGACTTAAAGCAATTTTCACACGCCATGGAGTCCCAGAGGTACTGGTCACAGACAATGGAACACAGTTCGTGGAATTAGACTTTGCAGACTTTGCTAAAGACTATGATTTTCATCATGCGACCAGTAGCCCCCGCTACCCTCAAAGTAATGGGGAAGCGGAACGTGCAGTACGAATCCGTTAAAACATTACTGATGAAAGGGGAGGATCCTCACAAAGCACTCATGGCTTACAGAGCCACTCCTTTGGCCTCTGGAGCTTCACCAGCACAACTACTGATGGGACGAAACATCAGAACCACCCTTCCAGTAAGTCCATGCACACTCAAAACAGCCTGGCCAGACCTCAATACCTTCAAGAGAAAAGACACAGAGTTGAAGGACAAACAGGCAAGGTGGTACAACAAACGCTACAGAGCACAGACAAAGCCACCTCTTCAAAGAGGACAAACAGTCTGGATAAAGAACACTTCTCACTCGGGAAGAGTCACTGGCCCTGCTGACAC
>JANHFF010000407.1:55000-70302 GCA_024542945.1 allo-octoploid hybrid of Carassius auratus x Cyprinus carpio
TGGTAATGTTCCCGACTCAAGAGCTCCTGCATGTAATAATCCTCATCCTCAGATGAATGTCCAGAACACTCGTCCAGCAGGCGTCCCACGAGGCCGAGCAGCAGGAGAGTCCGGAGCCACATCATCTGATCCTGGACCCATTCACTCACTGCACTCCGCTCCGCTCCACTCTGGGAAAAACTTCTGCTGTCTGCAACCACTCCGGAGAGAGAGAGAGAGAGAGAGAACTGAGAGAGAGAGAGATTGCTGAGAGAGAGAGAGAGAGAGAGAGAGAGAGAGAGAGGAAGAATAAGCAGCAGTCAGTCAGAGATGTGTGCAAGTGTCTTATTGACGTCTTACAGAAACTGAATTGAGACACAGACAGATGCAGCTGATCCAGAGCTGATTGATCTCTCACTCACATCTCACTGTGACTCCTCCCACTGGGCGGAGCCTCTCTGACCTCATTACCCACAACCAAACAACTGAGAAAGACTCAGAAAGAATTCATACTGATGGACGCACACACACCACTAACACAGAAACACATACACAACAGAGACTCACAAACTACTAACACACACACACACACACACACACACTGACTCACACACCATTAATGCACACACCACTAACACACACAAGTGTTCAGTACTAGTTATACTCAAACCTGCCCAGGCCTGAATGTGATTAGCACATTAGTGACGCTCCGTGTGTGTGTGAGTCTCTCTCTCTCAAACACACACACACCTGCATTTGTGGTTTACAGGGACTCTCCATTGGCTTAATTGTTTTCATACTGTATAGACTGTATTTTCTATTGCTCTACACCAACCCTACACCTAAACCTACCCCTCACAGGAAACTTTCTGCATTTTTACAATGTTTAAAAAACTAATTCTGTATGATTTATAAGCTTCTGTACCCCTTGACAACCTCAATTTAGGTCCCCACGGTGACACAAGTCCCCATGAGTCTCTGTGTATTCAGGTTTAAGTCCCCACCAGTGTAGAAAAACCTGCAAACACACTCTCTCTCTCTCTCTCTCACACACACACACTCTCTCTCTCTCTCTCACACACACACACTCTCTCTCTCTCTCACACACACACACACACACACTCTCTCTCACACACACACACACACACACACACACACACACACACACACTCTCTCTCTCTCTCACACACACACACACACACACACACACATTCTTTTATAATGACGTGTGACTAAATAATAACATTTCAGCTGTGCTGATCATTTATGCATTTGGCATTAATCTTCTCAGTTTTACATCTATAAAATACCATGGTAACACCACTGCTTCCTTGACAGGGTACTATAGTAATACCATGATTTTGAGCAATTTCATTGTACTAGTAATGGTCTCAGATTCTCCGAGGAGTTCAGTAAACGAGTGTAATGAGCGTCTGCTGTGCTGCAGTGATGCTGATGCGTCCAGACGTCTCATTAAGAGCTTCAGTTCCTCACACTGGCACAAACTCACCATAACAAACCCAAACTCACTCCAATGATATTAAAGTCATGAATAAAGCAGCGCACCGATTGAGAATCTTCAGAGAAATCACTCCGTGGCTCTTGTGGCTGCAGACTCTTGATTTTGGAGCAAAAACTATTTTTTGTTTGTGCAAATGAAAGCCGTGTTTTCAGTGGATTGATCAGATGAAGCTGCAGGAACCCAGAGGAACGCTCGGGACCGCCTCGGGGAAAACATCTGTCTGTGCAAACTAATCATATCAGACTTTTAATCAGTTGTTCAATATTTCATCTCCAGAGATTCTGACGAGCCGCCAAGATCAACACTGATTCCCTGCAGGATCCGTCAGTTCAGATGTGTTTCATGTGAGACACAAGATCTGGAGGGTCAGAAGAAGATCTGACAGATTCACAAGTGTTTGCTGAATCATCATCAGAAACAGGAGACGCGTGCGGACGCTTCTGTAGGCTGACCTGCTTCCTCCAGAGATGTTCTTCTGCAAACTCACATCAGAAACTCCCACCTGCAAAAACACGACACACTGGAACTAAGAAAAACAGACTTAAAATAGTTAAATGTAGTTAAACTTCTGCATAAGCCAGTGATGACACTGAATCAGCACACGCTCAGTGCAGATCTTTCTCTGACGGAAAATGAAGTGTTTTAGTTTTCATCTATAGGCTGCTGGTTTAAGAATTGTTCACCTAAAAATGATAATTCTGTCATCATTTATTTACCCTCGTGTCTTTATTTTATGGAGCACATAATGAGATGTTACGTGAAAGTCAATGGGTCCAAAACATATTCAGTTTCCAATTGTTCCACAATATCTTCTTTAGTGTTTTTATAAAGAATTTTTGGGTGAACTGTCCCTTTAAAAGTACAAATAAAAGCCAGATTCTGGCAAAACCAGGTTTAAGGTGGTTAAAAGAAGCCCATCTGATTCAGTCAGAGCTCAGTTTGGGATCAGTGTTAAATGAGGGATTTCATTCACAATCCAAATGTCAGGACTCACATGATCAGAACAAAAGAGTTTGAGAAAGCACAAACACATCAGCTTTGAGTCCTAAATGAGAAACAGCCTCACACACACACACACACACACACACACACACCTCATCACTACTGAGACGTCACGAGCTGCACATCCTCAGCATGACGTGTCTGTCAGTCATTCAAAACACTGAATCATGATTTTCTGCAGACAGACATGGCAAGAGCATTGTTAGATGTGAGTTACAGATCTGGAGAGCGTCTCAGTTCTGGCCTGGTGATTCAGAACAACACAAACCAGATGATCAATCTGTGGCCTCCTGCTGAACACCTGCCAGGATCCAGCAGACTTGGCAGATCAGACACATCATGACACGCTTCAGAGACGCTTCTGTCTTCCTGTCAGAAGCTCCAGAACGGGTGACTTCATCACTTCGAGCTGATCTCAGAGGTGACTCCTGAAACTGAACCAGCAGCTGACTAGACTAGTCTACTGTAAGTTAGTCCTCGGATATGTTTCTTTAAGACTGGTCAGATGCATAAAAACTCAATCCGGCATAGTCAGGAAAACACTGATCATGCTTTGGTTGGTCAGACTAGTTTTTAAAGCAATGGCTGCATTTATGCAACTGGCCCCTGAGCGTCTGTTTCCATGACAACAGAACAACACCAGACTCTGAGGCCCTGGACACTGTCAGAAATATTCCCTGGAAATCCATCAATACAGGATTATTCCCAACGTTTCTGTTTCCCGGAACAATCTGGGAACCTTATTTTATGGTTGTAAAAAATAAAACCTAAAAAAAGACATTATTTAGTTCCCAGAATCTAACCAAACAGGAAATGCACTGTAATGATAGGGGAACGTTTTGGATCCTGCAGAGGCTGTGAATCAGATCAGACTGTGCTGAGTGTGCTGGTCGAGGCCCGAAAACACCAAACCCACGTTTCTACAATAACAGAACGTCGCTGTCGAGCCAAAATAATAAATTTCAGAACAAGTATATTACCCAGAAGCCACAGTGTTTGTGATCTTGAGCTTCCTGAGCTGCTACAGCCATCAAACAGCAGAAACCTCTCTCAGGTATTTATGATTTTTCATAAAAGCACAGGAGCCGTTGTCACGCACTGTAACTTGGAGATATTCCCACTGCGGGACTGATGCGAGATCCAGGAGATTCCCTGAACAAGAACAAACTCACACATGATGATCTGACAATATAAAACACTCCCGTTATAATCAGTGAAGCCGTCTACACTGTATGATGAATAAATCTCTTATACTCGCAATGAATGCGCGCACACCTGCACTTTGTTGTTAATGAGGAGAGAACTCGCGAGCGCGCGCTCTGAACAAAACTCCGTGTTTCAGCGATGACTGATCTGAACGCCTCTGATTGGCCGCCGCGTTCATAAACTCAACGGAATCATGTGTGATCATGTCATAAAAAAATAGATGGATAAATAGATATTCTCAGATGATAGATAGCATGTTTAAAGCATGGATTAGAACATAGCTAGAATGTTTTAACATATTTTAGCATGTTGCTAGCATGTTTATAGATTGATTAGCATGTTGTTAGCATGTCGTTAACATGTTTGTATCAAGTTGGTAGCATTTTTCTAGCATGATTAGTATGTTGCTACCATGTTTTATCATGATTAGCATGTCACTAGCATGTTGCTAAGATGTTTCTAGCATGATTAACATGTCGCTAGCATGTTAACATGTTTATAGAACAATTAGCATGTTGCTAGTATGGTTCTACCATGAGTATGTTGTTAGCAAGTCATAAGCAAGTAAGTTGCTAACATTTTTTCTAGCATGTTTAACTTTTCACTAGCATGATTATCATGATTTACCATGATTAGCATGTTTTTAGCATGGCTAGCATGTTGTTAACATGTTTTATCATTATTAGCATGATGCTAGCTTGTTTCTAGCATGATTAGCATATCGCTAGCATGTTGTTAACACGATTAGCCTGTTGCTAGCACCTTTCTAGCATGATTAGTATGTTTCTAGCATGTTTTAATGAACGTGAGAGGAGCTTACAGACCAGGTGACGGATGCAGGGTGTTCCGGGTGGCATATGAACCTCAAAACTGCTTGATTAAATTATTATCGGGAGGAGCATGTTCAGATAATTAACCTAATTAACACGAGAAGAGCTCATTCAGTAAAGAAGATAAGAGTCACACACACACAGCAGACTTGTCTCTGTTCCTCGTCAGCACACCAGATACACACAACCTTTACTCTGTTTATTACAGCTAAGTGTGAACTCCTGAAGAAATACTGTTTTGTTTTCATCCATACAGTGAAAGTCAAGGGGGTCCAAAGTTATTCAGTTTCCAGTTTTTCCACAATATCTTCTTTAGTGTTTTTTATAAATCATTTTTGGGTGAACTATCCATTTAAAAGTACAAATAAAAGCCAGATTCTTCTGTCGGACAGATCCAGGAACATCACAAACACGGTGATAAACGTCCTGTGAATGAACTGAAGTTCAAGTTTATTAGTCACATACATCATACACAGTACGACATGTAGTGAAATGCTTGGTACAACCCTCCACAAAGAATGCAATCGACTATATATATATATATATTATAAAAGTAGTAATAAGAAAGAGAAAGAAAATGTATCCTAAAAAAAAGACCTGATCTGAAGTGTTTAATCTAGTGTAGTTGTATTAAATACATTATTATGATCTGAAGTCGTTTTCAGTGTCAATAATTGAATGATACAGTCACAAGATTCATAAATATAATGATGGCAGGAAGGTAAATCTGGACGTATCTGACCAGCAGGTGTCAGTGACTCAAACACAAATGACCGTCTGTTTTTCTCTGTGTTTTAAAAATACTACATCATTTACAAAAATACTTCCAGCTACATTTATGATCCTGTGAATCAACAATCGTCCACACGCTCTCACAGGTCCCACGTGAAGGACTCGTCCTGCAGAACCTCCGCCAGTCTCTGACTGAACGGAGAGTAGAACAGCGTGAGCAGCTCTCGTGTGGCGGGACGCATCGGCCCCAGGTCCCTGTCGGACGCACGTCTGGGGTTAGACACGGGACTCTTGCTGATCTGTCTCTGTCTCTGATCAGACAGCGCTCCTGCACAGATCACAGTCAGACACATCTGAACAACTGTTTAACACTTCAAACAAAGCAATGCATTGCATCTTTTCATAAATAATTGTAACCAGAGTTAAAATGCATTCTAATATTTTGTCGTGTTTTAATGCATTATTCATTCTAAAGCTGTAACAATGAATACATGAAGTATTATAACTGTGGTTACAATTATTCATGAGATCATATGAATGCTACTTTCATAAAGCATTATATATAAAGTGTTACCAAAATCATATTTGGTTAATATATTTTTCGTCTCTTAGTTTTTTAAATACACATTACATATTCTGATCAGCATTGCTATATGACAACACTAATCAGATGATGATGATGATGATGATGAAGGTCTGCTGGTCTCTGGCGCCCCCTGCTGCTCACAGCATGAGCACGAGCTCATCAGGACTGACCTAAGCTCAGGAAGCGGAAGATCCTGCTCATGCTGAGCCTCGGGTTTAAAGCGTGATCCTCCAAACGCAAAACTAAGAGCTGATCACGGCTGAAGACTGACAGCCAGTCCAGAACAAACACCACATACAGGCCCACCTGCAGACGCACCTGCACACACACACACACACACACACACATTCAGTCTCCTCAAACTGACAGTGAATATAAATATGTTGCTTTATGTTGCCAACTTTTTTTCTCTTAACAACGAATGTCTGGCTCAGAGGAACAGCTTCCATCTGCACTTGAAGGCGGGGATTCTGAGCCAATGGGATTTGACTGTGGGCGGAGCTACAGTAGGTAGACAACCAAAATGGGTAATACCGCCGCGGCGTTAACCGCAAATCAGTCGCGTGTTAAAATCATTCGCGAAACTACCGCCAGGTGGCGCAAATGGACGGATTGCGAACTGAATGTAATTGTAAAATGAAAGGAAGATGTAAAACAACAATAACATTATAATAAATATTATAACATCCTTAAAAGCCATAAAAAACAGGATAGTCTTAAGCTACAGTCTACTCATCAAAAATTTAAAGAAAGACTTTTACTTATGCTTAGTCATTACACATATATACATATGGATTAAAAGCTAAATGTTTTCATTTTGGTTCATTCTTGGTTAATATATATATATATATATATATATATCTTCAGGTTCCATTTGCAGCGTGAAATGACAACGGTCCAGCATTTACAGATAATTCTTATTAATTCTGTTATTATTCTTGATTTTTCCAACTGCTAACACTTTGCATTTTTGAATTATGCCTTTACTGTGTGACCAAAAATTGTGAATTGTGACTTTGATTGCGGTGATGCCTCACGCGCACATATTCATTGGAAACAGCAGTCGTTCACCGAGCCATGCGGCGCAAGCAGCGGATCTACTTTGGCATATTTTTGCTAATTATGATTTTTTTTTTCGTCGATACTGAAACACGTATGAAATCCAAAGCCTATTTTACCTAATGAATAAGAGTTTAGCTTCAAATGGGCAACATGCTTGGATTTGTCCGGAATGAGAGAGATAAGCCCAACCTTACATTATGTATCGCTTTAAATTATTTTTAATTATTATTATTTTTGTTGTTGTTTATAAGCCTATATTATTATATACTGCAATTATATTTATCCATTAGAATTATATATTTGTAATTCTTGTTCTGTTCTGATAAATTTGTTAAACTGAAAGGTTTGTTGTAAAGTGAAGGGAACTTAAAAATATCCTGTTGGTACATTAGCTAGAAATAATATTACTGCCTTTATTATTTCTGAATGTAATAAAATGCAACTCTCACAAACTTTATTTTTTTGCGTGTTTTCGTGTAGCCTATGTTTTTATCCAGCTTTATTTTTCCATTGCATCTAAAAATGACTTTGTGCATCACATTCACTTCCTGAACAAAACAAATATAACTTCAGATCCGCCTCCTGCGATGCTCAGCTGTGGACGATTTCAAAATGTTTGATATAAAGGTTGCTGTCACATTTTATACAGGAATTGTTTATTTAAAAAAAAAATCTAATTATATTGTCAGTTTTATGCTTACATGCAATCAAGGTCTTCATATACAATATAAGACACAAGTTCATTTAGACTATTTAACATGCACTGTGACATTTACCGTTTCAACTTATAAACTCCTTGAGATTTTAAAGTCAGTTTAATAGTATAGAAATTCAAGTTGAATCTAGTATAAAAAAGGTTTTAATTGCTTAAATTATTTCTATGAATTAATAAGTTAGCATGACTTTTTCATCATAGCATTTTTTACGAGCTGTATTCGTTTTCTGAAACCAAGCACCCACTTTTTTTCTTTTTTAAATCTATGAATTGCTCGCATATCTCCTACAACCTACAAAAAAGGGCTAATAGAGGTTCTTTCTTTTATTATTTATTTATAATGTATATTCTTGAAGAAAATAAGTATTTATTCTTTGATAAAATAAGGGACAGAATAAGGGACGATCCAAATATTTGTAATGTACAATAATATAGGCCTATATCTGCCTGCAGTTAAAAAATTATCATATTTGTTTTGATTCATCCATTTATGTAGGATACAATTAGCCTATCCTAAAAATAAAAATAAAAATAAATAATGTCATAAAAAATGCCATCGGCCTGAATAAATTTTACCATTATAGAACTAAGGTAGTAATTTAGGAGGTGAAAATACAGTGAAATTACAAATGGCATGGGATTTTATAGCATGACAACTGAAGCTCTATGAAACATTTCTACGATGCATTTTTTTAAACAATGGCACTTAAAGTTTTCAACTAAAATATTACTATTTCAACCATATAGCCTGTGAATAAATAAAATGCATACTTTTCAGTGAAAGAACACTGAGAGTGTAGGTTGCGTCTGGTGTTTGGATTTGTACTTCAATATAATGAGCTCCAAGTTTAAGAATAGCCTACACTAGTTTTTTACTCTCTATTTAACAGCATTATCTCAATGAAATAAGTCTTCCTTCAGGTAGACTGAATGTTTTCTTGCCTTGCTAAATGTTGGGCTCATGATCAGTAAGTTGTATTCGCTCAAAGTGATTTTATAAAATCAAACCGCGGACGGTGAAGCTGGGTCAGTTAGAGCTCGCGCTCGCTGTGAAGCGGGAGCAGCTGACGGAGGACTCCGCTTGGTCTTAAAGCCTTCCTCAAACGCCTACGTTCACAAATAACAATGATTTTCGCAAAATAATGATTAATTATCAATTGATAATTTGTTATTATTTTGGTCTAGTGAAAATAATAATATGGGCTGCGAGAAAATAATGAATACAATGAGTAGGGCTGCTGTGAGTGCAGGCATGTTTCAACCAAGTAACATGAGAACACACCGTTCCTCACAGCCAACAAACAGACCGAGTTCAGTTCAGCTGGAGGGGGCTGGGGTGTAGTTCTGTATAGCTTGTGGGGGTCGAGATAAAGGTGTGAATTTCTTGCTCTTTCATATGGACAGTGTCTTATGGGGGTTTCAAACTTGCAGAACAGGTTTTAGAACAAAACAAATGCAAACTGTTGCATTAGGGCTGGGCGATGGTGTCACGGTTGAGGAATTCATTGACGATCCCTTGCACTGTGTGTGTGTGTGTGTGTGTGTGTGTGTGTGGTCGCTGATGACCCTCCGGGAAATCAGCGACAGGTGTTGTGCATTACTACTGTCTATTTATACTCACCTCATGCGTCTTGTGTTTGTCAGATCGTTGTTGTATGGATGTACCTGTTGTGTTCCTGTCTCTTCGGCTCCTCGTGTCTCCTGGTTTGTCTCCAGCTGGAGGTTCGCCGTTGCAGTGTTGTCTTCACTCTTCACCAACACTGGGTTCACCACTTCACGTCTGACCATTGGATCGAGTTGTCCATGCAAGCCTGCGCTGCCTAGTCATCGTCATCATCGGAGATACCATCACATTCGGAAGTACCGGGGTACTGCTTGTCTGAGAACTGTCTGCTTCCCCTTTTGTCACCCTGAGACTGGTGCTATTCATCCCTAATAAAAGGATCTGTTTGACTTGCTATTGTCTCCTCTATCCTTACGTCACAGATGGCCTAAAAAAAAAAATCCCCGATTTTTTTTTTTCACAAAAAAATCCGATTTATGATTTAAATAGATTTTTTTGCCTTCCTACTTATCAATATTCAAATTACAAAGAAATTGTTCAAAACAAGTTTTAATATAATTCTTTATCATTTACCAGTCAACTTTATAACTGAGACAAGATGATTAATAAAAAGCAGTAACGTTATTACCTGAATGCTGGAAAAACCTTTATTTTATTTATTCATTTTTTTTTTTTTTTTAATACAAGCCCATCATGCATCTAACCATCCACTCGGCGTTAAGAGCTGTTCAGATTAAAACTGGCAGCTCCAGTGAGTCATGTCATGGACAGGACAGAGCAAGTGTAAAAATATTTTCTAGTCTATATTTTCATCTCGTTATGCCACTTGTTTAGGTTATGTATTTATTTTTATTTCTTATATCAATTATTTGTAAATATAGCAGACACTGTCTAACCGTGTCTACACTGGACGGTCTTGTTCATCTCTCTCACTCGCAGCAGAGAATCTGTGAGTGGAGCAGCAACAATTTCCCTCCGCGCTCTGAGCATTTAATAATCACTCCGCTCCGTGCTCAGAAACACCGCTCTGGCTTCACTCCGTGGATAAAGTTGAAATGCTATGTTCATAACGTAGCCTTAAAAAAAAAAAAAAATAGGAGAGTTTCAAAGTGGCTTAGGCTATATTTTTTTCCTACCAAACGCCAAACTAATAACATTGTCAGAATTAAAAGGTATAATTGCTGCTTTCTGCTGTGCAAATTTTGTCTGTGATGAAAATAACAGGACATTTTCGTCAGTTATTTTATCTACAGATCGATGCATTTCCTACGGATTTCTGCTCATTCAAAATCATATACAGATGAAGTACTGTAAGATTACATTTGTTTGAATGCATTATTGCGACAACAATTACGTGTGAATGTGCTGTATCTGTTTGAATCATGCTTTAACCCGAAAATAATCAGTAAAAGAAACAGTCAAACTCCTTGAGAACGAGCCTTGTAACGCTCGACTATTGCCGTCATTGTAATCTTCTGATCGGAGAGATTATGTGTATCAAGCTAAAGCTAAATACGTTTATCATGTGAATTATTGCTAAAAATGGAGTTATATTACGGGCTGTTGGCATGAATTGTAGTCGTGATGGAGCGGTGCTGGAGCGAGTGAAAACCACGACGCTCCGAGCCTCCGACTTTTAAACAATCCGCTCCTCTTCAGTCAGAATCACTCCGCTCCGCTCATACTCTGCTCGGCAACTAATCGCAGGTTTATATTAAATTTACATCTATAATTCATAATGAGCCTTAATATATTCAGCGCTCAAGCACATGCATTAAGTTTACCACAAAGCACAGGCAGAATATTCTATGAAATAGCCCAATAATTGTGAAAAAGGAGACATTTTAATGATTTATTAATAAACAAATATTTTCTTGTCGGTTGCAAGTTGAAATTCACAGTGCTGCCTCTGGACGCGCATTTAGAGATAAATACAACCTTCACAGATTACATAATGCTTTCGTTTTGAATTGATTCGTTTAAAAGACATTTCAAGCTTTCTGTAGATATATTTCTCATGTATGTGAGACACCAAAATTTTCAGTTATTTCATTATTAGGAAAAAAATCACGTGATCGAGAGGGCGCCTCCCTGTCATGCATGCGCATTAATAATTTTTGCACAAACACTTGAATATGAATAATAATTTACATTTTTCATATGCATTACAAAGTAAATAATTTTTTTACATGCAATTATCCAAAATAAAACCAAACAAGATTTGTAATGAAGATAAAATATGTAGACAAATAAGAATAAATGCTGCACGTGCACTCAGCATCACACGCGCCGTGCAAATCTTGCACTGATATTTTACGGAATATTATTTGAATGCGGCTACAATGTATTTATTTATTTATTTATTTATTTATTATTATTATTTTTACTTAAATTACATGAAAGCAGGTAAAGAAGACTCCATTTAAAATCACTGAAGTTGTCAATTAATGAAGCTCTTTTTTTTACATGTGTGTATTTTGTTGATTAATGAGAGTTTATACATGAGAACGTTTTATTAATCCGTCCATTCTTTAGAGTTTCAATGATTTAGTTAAATCGTGCAGGTTTAATTTGTTCGTTTCTTGTTTTAATTAAGCCTTAATAATGGGAGCGAAATTATACAGTGCCTCACGTTTTACTAAAATAAAGAAAATAATTTATAAAACAGCAAACCTAGCTCAAAATAGGCTACCACTTTTTTAATGCTCCGATGCAAAGTAAACCACATTTTCTTTTTAATAATATAACACATAATTCATATTATATAAGTAATACTGCACACTATTTAAATGTGTCAAATCTAAAATATGGTGTAAAGAAAATATAAGCACAGGCTCAGGCACAGGCTTGACATTTATCCTGCTTGAATTCGTTCTAAGAAACGCACATATCTTCATAAGGAGTAAATTTTCATCTATGAATATTACATATTTCAACTAGCCTGCAGTGTTTTTCTTTCATTTTCCCCGACTGCAGTCAAATATAACACATCGGTGAGGCAAAGCTGACGTCTATTTGCGAAAATGTGCTTTGATGCGCTTGTATGAAAACTTGTGATTAAAGCGCCACTCAGCGGTCCAAAGCTGCAAATGCACTTTACAGACGCCGCGGCGGCGGTACGAGCGGCGGTAGAAGCAACGTTTTGGATGGCCACCTACTGTACTGAGCTATTAATTGTGGGAACTGGCTGGTGGAGCTACTGATTGTGGGTGTGGCCATTTATTGTGGGTGGAGCTACTGAACATGACACCACAGCATTAGAAAGCAAGTGATTATTTGTTTATCACGGTGAAGCTGGCTTGAATCAATCTGTCTCATATGCTATGGAAATAAATGGGAGACTGAGCTCATTTAAATATGTAAACGAAGAGATCAGAGGGCCTGTTGAACAGAGGTCAGAGGTCACTCACGCTCATGGCTTTGTTAAGTGTGCTGTTGTACACACACGCTCTGAGCCCGGCGTCCCGCAGACAGCCCTCGAACATCCGCAGAGACTCACACACCTTCTGATGGAAGTCCAGCGCTGATTTATTAGCCGTGCCGAAGTACAAATAATCTGAATACAGCCTGAGGAGAAACACCACACACACACACACACACACACACACACACACACACACACACACACACACATCTCACGGCTTCACAACAAATGAAGGAAAACCAAAACTCCCACTGAGCACACCTTTATTCCTGTGTGCGTTACTAGATCAGCACTGATTTATTTATTGTTTCATTAGTTTTTTTAAACGTCTACATGTTTTAGTTTAGTTATTTTAGTACTTAAAAATGAGAAACATTGGCAACCAACTGAAATAAAGATTAAGGTTTTTATATTGTAGATAATGATTTTTTTCAATGGTATTTTTTCTATGATAAGAACGTGCGGTGACCTCTGACCTCTCCACGGGGTCTCTGAGGATGGCGATGAGTCGTGTGTCCGGCTGCAGCGCGTGAATGAAGTCCTGGACGAGTGACGGAGGCTCCGCCCCTGTGCTGTTGCCATAGAGATACAGCCAGGCATCATTGTCCCACATAGTGGAAGCGCTGGCCTCACCTGTCAATCAAACACACACACACACACACACATACACGGAAATGGAGCCGTGACAAGTGCTTTAATGATGCTATTCAGAGAGGATGATACAGTTTTTTCCATAAAACTGACGTAACTTTTATGTTACAGAGATGTTCTTGACTGAAGTAAAGGGGATTTTTCCCCTCGCTGCTTCTGCCTTCATCCGTTCAGAAGAACACAGTGTGTATGAAACACACTGTATTATATTGTATATTTAGTGTATAATATTAAAACACTAGATGCAACTACTGCAGTTTATTCACTTTATTCAGTAAGCAGAGTGTGTTATTTTGTAAACCCAGCACAGACGTGTTGACCGTACCGGTGATGATGTTGCTGCTGGAGTTTCCCAGAAGGCTTTGCTGTATCTGAAGGGCCACCGGGTCAAACAGGTCCAGATAATGGTCCAGCGGGAAACGAGTTTGAGGACGCTCCCCGGAGTGAATGATTCCTGCATCCAGCATCAACAGGACAAAACACAAAAACACTCAAACACACACCAAGACAAAGAACGCTGAGCACTGCACAGGTTTATATACTTTACCCACAATTCATCTTGCTGATACAGTGCCAGTATACAGAGATATAGACATGTGTGTGAATGTTAGATTCGGTCTGTGCTTGTTTTCTAGACCTGGTATGAATCAGATCCAGTGATGTTTAATTGCTATCTCTTTCCATTATTATAAATGAAATGCATTATAGGAGTGTCTGCATCAGGCCTGATGAATCGCTCATGTTCTCAGAGCGAGTTCATCTGTGTGTTTCAGTTCCCATCAGACTCCGCGAGGATCTGCAGACGCTTCTGACAGGAACTAACAAACCAGAACTGATTGTTTTCACTGGTTTTATGTGATGAAATCAGCTTCTCTGTGGGACGGTCAGCACACACACACACACACACACACACCTACCGAACCTCTTCCTGCTCCACCAGTGCGGCTCTTTGGGCGGCGTGAGCCGGACGTCCGGGTGAAGCCTCAGGCGCTCGTACAGGTCCGTCGTGCCACACTTGGGCTGGCCGATGATGTAGAAGTAGGGCAGACAGCGCAGCCGCTGCAGTCTCCCATCATGCCGTGTCAATCGCTGTGTGAACGAGCCGCTCAGCTGCTCAAAGATGAGCTGTATCTGTCTGAAGGAGCGGCCGAACAGGTTTGATCCGTACGGATCCGCGCTCACGTCTCCACGCAGCTCCTCGAACCAGCAGGGGTTCTTAACGTCCGGCAGAAAGCGCCGCGGAGCCACAGAGAACATCTGCAGACACACAGAGAGGGTTACTCACTCAACACAGACGCCGCGTTTGCATCTCAACATCTCAGAAACATGCAGTACACTCGTCAAAACAAAGGTACTGATCACTGAACGGTTCTTCTTTGGCATCGCTGCAGCTTTTATTCGTCTGGGTTCACAGGTTTGGTTCGACACTGCTGGAAAGAGTTCAGACGGACGCAGACGGTGTAAACCACATTCACCAGAAGCTCAAATCCATCAATCACACTGACATCAGACGCCATCAGAAGAAAACTAAACACTTTCTGAAGAGTGCTGATGTCCAGATGCTGTCGGGCGCCACTGGACTTAATGGACTTTCCTGGCAGAGCGTCCGGAAACACACTTAGATGGAAGAAAACACTGGATTTTCCAGTCATGTTCCCATTACAGAGATGATGATGATGATGTTTAACATGCAGAATTCTCACTGAATCTGAATTTGTAGTTTCAGTGTTCAGTACGAATCATAAATGTTCATTCATAGTGTAGTGTTGGGCGATATGCTCCGTATTCATATCGTTCTATCGATACACGATGTTATCGTGCTAATTTATTTAATTACTTCGTTTCATAGCTGGAGAGTGAACTAAGGCTAAAAGCAGCCTGATGTTACTGTAATCTTTTAACTACAAATTACATATTTTAGTCAAGTAGCATATGGATGTCATAAAACATTTTTAATATGACTGAATTTGTGTTTAATATGAGAGTTTAATAAAAACATTCCCCAGCTACAAAAAACGAGCAAAGACCA
>JANHFF010002498.1:0-70271 GCA_024542945.1 allo-octoploid hybrid of Carassius auratus x Cyprinus carpio
TATAAGTTAACAAGTACATCATTTATATAGCATTTATGGATCTTAGTTAATATTATGTTCAAAATGGATTACTACATTATTAATTAAATTTATAGTTAATGTACATCAGTTACTATACCATGATTTAACATATTAATTTACTAACTAAAAATTACTAACACAAACAAATGCAGTAAAAATATTTTGTTCATACTTAGCTTGTACTAATGTTAAATACTATATTATTTAACATAAAATTATATATATTAATGTTAATTAAAGCTTAGTTAAAAATATTTTAATACATTATTTACTACTAATTTTTTTTATTTACAGTTTTATTTTAAGATTAGTTTATGTACTGTGAAATAACATGAATATTAATATTTTTAATGATAGGATTAACTAACATAAAAAAGATTAATAAAAGATCTGAAAAATAGATTGTTCATTGTTAGTTCATGTTAGTTATTGCATTAACTAATGTAAACCAAAAAGAGCTTATTATAAATTGTTGACAACAGTTTTCATGATCTATAACCAGTGTTAAAAATCATTTTAATGATCTATAAACATTTGTGAAATGATTATATAAAACTATATTACCAGTAAAATTCATTAGCTTTTAGAATACATATTTTTTTGAAAGATTTTTATAAATGATTTAAATGCTCTATACACGTTTCAACAACAATTATTTAAAAGTAATCCTATAGCTCCACCTGGTGGTGGCCATGATTGGTATTACACACTGCACGTTTGGTGTTGCTATCTGAACCACTCAGAATGAAGGGCGCCTAAATGGAGCGTGAGAACAGGACAGACAGGGCATATGCCTACGTAAGGCCAGGTTTACAAGCTCTGTCTGTGATCCGTATTTTTTTCCGAGCCCATGTTAATGGATCAGAGCGTTCACACTGCACACGGTAAAAGATGTGAACAGAAAAGGTTAGAAATAAAAAGGTGCGAAAAGAATGAATATCTAGCGCATGAGCACAGAGAGAGTTGTGAATTCACATGACACAGCGAGAGGAAGCACGTTTAAAGTGCGCGCATTCTCTCCGGGCTAGAGCATGTATCTGAGCACGCGTGTCTGGTTTTGTGAGCGGATAGATTCGCACTCGCGCATTATTTTAATGTTCTTTCACGTTACAATAACGCGCTCTCGCTGCTGCTTCTGCACCGCATACACATACTGCATACGCACTGCAGACGGAGTACGTGTGAACCTGTATAATGTATAACAAATCTATTTCAACACCTGAGACACCGCTACAATGAGCTCTATGACCAATGCATGGCAAAAAAACATGCCTAATAATTCAACACTCCTGAATATAAGGAGTTTTTCACTTCCAGTCTTCAAGGACAATTATATATCACTCATAAATGATTAAATAACAAATGTATAGTATTTATTAAGATTGATGTGATTTGGAATTGGTAAAATGTGCTTGGAAAAAAATATCACCAGAATATCAATGTGACTAATTATTATTATTATGCACTCGGCGAAAATTTTTTTTAACGATTTTATTGATCTATAAGCACTTGTAAAATATTTTTGCCTGCATTACAGCTTAGTCTTCATCTGTGAGCTGAACTGTTTTACTGTTACATCCATGAGATTGTGTAAATGTCATGTCACAGAATGTCTGTCATAGGTCAGTACCAAATAAGTTTAAAATTATTTACAGAATAATATAAATATATATCCATGTGTATGTATTTTTAAAAAATCTTTTTATGTTGCAATTAACATAATTCTTAACCTAATTATGTAAAATAATGTTGTCTGAGCCCTACAAATTGTACTAGGTTTTTTTTTTTTTTTTTTTGGCCCCAAAACTGACAGAAAAGGATAAGGCCTAAGAGATTTCTTAAGCTGTAATGATGAAAAAATAAAAAACAACAACACACAATTACTGATTTTTTTTTCTTTTTTTTTCTTCTGGTGATTAAAGAGATGTTAACTCTCTCTCTCTCTCTCTCTCTCTGTCAGGCAGGCCCTCAAGCACCCCCACCCCCCTCCCTTCACACACTCAGTCACCAACAACAAAGTCAGTCACTTAGTCAGTCACCAACAGCACACACACTCAGTCACCAAACCCCTCCCTTCTCTCACACAGAGAGAGAGTGGCCTTAGAGAGTGAGATCAGATGTCTGACAGTTTTTTAATTTTCTGTTATCCATACAGTGTTGTAAAATCGTGAAACTATGCATCTTTCCTCAGAATGACTTGTTCTATGTATGAAAAATGGGTTTGAAGTGTTTGCAAGCTGCAATTTAAAAATACAAGACAATTAATGTTTCCCTTTTTACTGTTATTTCAAAAAATCACCACGGCAAAACCGTTCAAGCTATCCAAAATCCATTCGCAATTTAAGTTCCTCAGTGTTTTGGCATCATATAGAAAAAGTTTGGTGTGTATAGTGTAATTTTCCTCTGAGGAGTATGCATTAATTCACAGCAATATTTTTCCAAAAATCCACATTTAAACCAAAATAGCCAACTTCCTGTTGGTCGTAGCTGATAACTGTGAATTAGAAAGTTGTCCGTCTTGATAAGAACAATTTATGTACTGAGTTTGGTGTCTGTAGCTAAAACTAAGCCCCCCACTTTTGACAAAAGGTGGCGCTATAGAGTGCCCCCTCCACGCCCTATTATGATCTTTTGCCATTGTATATCTATCATTAATTCTGATATATGTTTTGTGTTTCATGTTATTCTGAGCATGTTATCTGCCTCAAAATCACCAGAACAGAATATTCAAGATTGACATGTTGCCATGGCAACACGATATTAGATATCAATATCCCCACAACATATTTACATTGTCCGTGTTTTGTCATTATTCTGATGAAGTTTGAAGCAAATCGAGTAAAAATAAGATGCTGAATTCAAAGCATTTTGAAAATGACACATTTCCTGCTGCCAGTTGGTGGCGCTATAACTTTGGCTCCTAATAGTGATATCTATGCGATCGGCATCATACAACGAACAAACCCCTGAAGTTTGATTAAAATATGTGGATGTTATTAGGCACTTCCTGTTTCTCATTTCTCGCCCTATTTTCAACGCCTCGCCACGAGCAAACCGTTCGAGATATCAAAAATCCCCTGGCAATTTTTCATCCCCAATGTCTTGAGATCATGTTCACCGAGTTTTGTGGCGAATGGGTGGAAATCCTCAGAGGAGTATATCAAATTCCAGAGCATGCACTTTTTAAACAACCCTGAATAGCTGACTTCCTGTTGGGCGGAGCCTATGACATAGAGTGCAAAAGTTGTTCGGCTCAATGAGATCTATAAGTGTACAGAGTTTCATATAAATACATGCAAGTTTGTGTGAGCTATGGTTCAAGATTTCTGACTGTGTTCCAGGGGGCGCCGTAGAGTCCCTGTGCCACGCCGGGGGCCAAGTCTCTGCGGCGTCCTAATGACCGCAGATTCCAATGTGTGTGCCAATTTTCAAGAGTTTTTGAGCACTTTAAGGCCCCCAAAAAGCCCCGTTTAGTCGAAAGAAAAATAAAAAATATAGCTGCAAGCAGCGATGGCGGGCTCAAGCCATCAGCGCAAACGCCACCCCGGTGGCATCAGGTAAACTGTGCCCAGCGGGCACATGCATTTACAGTAACCCTCTGGCAGTCAGGTTTTAAGGGATACGGCAATTAACGGGTTAATCCGAAGCATCAAGACTTTGAAATCCCATACACAGAACAATATTCATTAAGAAAGTGAAATTAAATGATTAATAAACTATTTATTCGAACCCTCGTTATTTTCTATTCTAATAAAAGTTTTGGCTGTGGAACATCTGTAATAGAGTTGGCTAGCTGGATGCAAATAAAGTCATGCCTTTTATTTTTTCCCCTGTTTGCTATTTCACATTCCTGTCACTGAAGCGTTGTGGGCAAAGACACAGAAGGTAACTGAAACAATGTGGTTTAAGTCAAGGTGATTATTAGGGGTCCAAGCACATTGGTTTGTGTAGATGATGCAGTTACACAATGAACGTGTCTCTTTTCAAGTAAATTATGAGTCCTTATGTGAGTACTATTATATGCACAACATGAAAATAGATAACTAATATAGTGTCCTTCTACACTTTTTCAGTAATGTGTGATAACTTGAGAAATATGTTGTCAATACAATTAAACTAACAAAAAGTAATGGTATTTAGGAGCTGATAGCTTTTGCATAATTACAATAATGGGCTTTATTAAAGTTTATGAAAAAAGAATGAATGTTTATGCATTTTTTATTAATGCACATAAATGAAACATTTTCAAGTCTTTGAACAGATCTTGAAGTATTTGCTATCCTGTGGCGCCATCGTGTGGAAAACATTAGCATTGTGGCCTTCATTTTTGAACAACATGATGAAAGGGGCCAATATTTTTTGAATGATTATAAATATTTAATGATTAGTTTACTGATAATATACCCACATTAAAATCTAATTTACTGATTCTGTATCTTATTTCATGCTTAATCATGAGTTTAATTTTCAATTTACATTTTTAAGCAGTGTTGAATGATTACTATGAGTTGCTAAATTTTTTTTTTGTTTTGTTTGTTTTATTTTTTTATTTTTTTATTTTTTAGGATTTACATTTAAAAAAATTAGTTTTTTATAATTTATTATAGACCACTGTAACTGTCTATAATCTAAAAAACAAATTTATTATGAAAATAAAAGTGTGTACACCAGTTAAATTGGACGATAAAGAAAGTGCTAACAATAGTTTATAGTGCATGTTTTAAGTTTATAGGTGTTTGGATGCAGAAATGGACAAAACAAATGTAAAATAACGTCATCAATTTAGTTAAATATAGATACATTTTTGTTAGAGCAAAATCATAATAATAATAATAATAATAATAAATACATGAATACATACACACATACAAAAAAAAAGCAGCCAAGATGAATGATTTTCTGTTTTTTATAGATTAAAATTGAAGACAGAAAGCAGCTGGTAAATGCAGTCACTTTAATATTCAAATCCAGTATCATGATCCACTTCAGATTTATTTCTCAACAGTTTATATTCACGTGTCTGTTTTCGTTTATATTCGCCAAGCTATTATGTATTTTGAAATAATCTTGTACTTGATTTGTTCGTTCTTGCGACGAAAAGCCAGAATCAGCGTCCTCTGGAGCTTGTGAGATAGATGTTATTCTGCCCTTAGACAGTCTCGCGCTGTCAAATAGTATTTCTTTTCACAATTAAACAGCTCAAAAACACCTGAATTCAGCTCTTGTTGTGTTCTAATGGGTGGATTGTGTGCATTCGCGGTTATATTTTGTTTTAAAAAGCTCTTAAAACTATAAAAATGCTTTTATTGTGAGCTTGTTGTATTACTGCACGCGCTGATGCAAGCGGTGATTTCTCTCTGGTCTTTCTCACTGATCTCTGGCCAGACATCAATTATTAATGAGATCTGAGCCGGTAATAATAACATATGTTGGTTCAGCTTGTCAGTGTGAATGAAATGTGTATTTATTTGTCCGTTCTCGCCGAAAAACCATCACCGTGTTCTGGAGCGCAGAGCAATCGATGTGATGTTCAGCCCTTAGACAAAGAAAATCTCACAAGCACTCATAAACACTCATTTTCATCTCTATAATATGTTCTTCTAATTGTTTTGTATTGATTCGCCGTAGTGTTTTGATGTAAAAGGCTGTAGTTTCTGTATATAGACTTTTTTCCCTTCAAGTGTTCAGAGTCTCGCGCTGTCAGACAGGCTGCAGCAAATATTTCATTTTAACACTCACAAACATCTGAATTTAGCACTTGGTGTGTTCTAATTGGTGGATTGTGTGCAATCGCCGTAATATTTTATTTTTAAAAGGTCTTAAACAAGAATAAACTCGTTTGTTGTGAGCTTGTTGAGACTGCACGCGCTGATGCAGCGGTGATTTATCTCTCGTCTTTCTCACTGTTCTGTGGCCACACATCGATTATTAATAGGCCCTGACCCGGTCATAATAAGATGTGTTGGTTTAACTTGTCAGTGTGAATTAAATTGATTTATTTATTTGTATTTTTAACCGATTTAAAAGTGAAACTAAGCGAGACTCCTCCCTCTCAGTCCCGGGAATTGCTCCTGTAGAGGCGCAATTTCTCTCAGACAGTGGAAGTCTCAGCACACATACACTCCTCACACAGAGCCAAAAATCCATATTCAAATCAAAATAGCCGACTTCCTGTTGGTCGTAGCTTATGACTGTAAATTAGAAAGTTGTCCGTCTTAATAAGAACAATATATGTACCGAGTTTGGTGTCTGTAGCTTAAACTAACCCCCCCACTTTTGACAAAAGGTGGCGCTATAGAGTGCCTCCTCCACGCCCTTTTATGACCTTTTGCCAGTGTCTAGCTATCAGTAATACTGATATGTGTTCTGAGTTTCATGAAATTCTAAGCATGTTATCTGCCTCAAAATCAGAATATATTATACAGAAAAATATTCCAGTTTGATATGTTGCCATGGCAACACTATATTAGATATCAATATCCCCTCAACAGTTTTACATGGGCCGTGTTTTGTCATTATTCTGATGAAGTTTGAAGCAAATTGAGTAAAAATAAGATGCTGAATTCAAAGCATTTTGAAAATGACACACTTCCTGCTGCCAGTTGGTGGCGCTATAACTTTGACTCTAATAGTCACATACATGCGATCGGCATCATACAACGAACAAACTGATGAAGTTTAATTAAAATCAGGAAATGTATGTGGATGTTATTAGACACTTCCTGTTTCTCATTTCTCGCCATAATTTCAACGCCTCGCCACGAGCAAACCGTTCGAGATATCAAAAATCCCCTGGCAATTTTGCATCCCCAATGTCTTGAGATCATGTTGACCAAGTTTGGTGGCAATCGGGTAAAAAACCTATGACAAGTATATCAAATTCCAGAGCATGCGCTTTTTACATAGCTCTAAATAGCTGACTTCCTGTTGGGCGGAGTATGTGACATGCAAAACGAAAGTTGTTCGGCACAATGAGATCTATATGTGTACTGAGTTTCATATGAATACGTGCAAGTATGTGTGAGCTATACATCAACATTTCTGACTGTGTTCCAGGGGGCGCCGTAGAGCCCCTGTGCCACACCCGGGTCCCAGCCTCTGCGGCCTCCTAATGGCCAAAGATTCCAATGTGTGTGCAAATTTTCAAGAGTTTTTGAGTATGTTAAGTTCCCCAAAAGCCCCCAAAACTTTGACTAAAAATAAGCATACTAAACCCTAAATAGCCAACTTCCTGTTGGGCGGAGCCTATGACATGCAGTGCGAAAGTTGTTTGGATTGATGAGATCTATATGTGTACCGAGTTTCATACGTCTACGTGCAAGTATGTATGATATATGGCCCTCCATATTCCAGGGGGCGCTGTAGAGCCCCTGTGCCATGCCCATGTATCAGTCTCTGCCCGGACCTAATGGCCGCAGATTCCAAGGTCTGTGCCAATTTTCAAGAGTTTTCGAGCACGTTAAGGGCCCCAAAAGCCCCCGAGACGTTGGAAAAAAATAATAATAATAATAATAAAAAATAATCCTAAGGAAAACAATAGGGCTCTCGCCCTCCAGGCTTGAGCCCTAAAAATAATAATAATAATAATCCTTAGAAAAACAAGAGGGCCCTGCGCCCATTGGCTCGGGCCCTAATTAAAGCTGCAAGCAGCGATGAATGGGCCCTCGCACCCGGGCTCACCACCACCGGGTGGCTTTTGTAAAACAGCGAACGGCGAGAAATATGCGTTTAATGTGGTAAATATGAGAGGAATATGTCAAAGTCATTTATATGTGCCAATCTTCCTGCTGCCAGCTGGTGGCGCTATGACTATAACTGGATTTTGTCATGTAGATTTCTTCAGTCTAGCACTTTTATCAAGCATATGAAACTTAGTGCAGATAGAACATGGAATGATTGAGTTAGTGTAAAGCATGTTGTGTCCTATTGCCAACAGGTGGCGCTATGATTATAACTGAACATTGGCCTTTAGATATCTTCAGGCCCTGACTCTTATCAAATATTTGAAGTTTGGTGCAGATTGGACATTGCATGTTTAAGTTAGTGTAAAACAAGCCATTTCCTGTTGCCAGCAGGTGGCGCTATGATTATAGTGGAATATTGACCTTCAGATGTGTTCAGGCCAAGACTCTTTTCGATCATGTGAAGTTTGGGGAAGATCGGACATCTTATGCCTGAGTTACAACAACTTCTATTCCCATGGCGAGACATCGAACTTTGTCACGGCGGCATGGCCACACCCTTTAATGGAACGTCAAGATGTTCACAATTTAACATCGCAAATGCCTTTAGATTAGACTGACCAAAAAAATTATAAAATGTCATAAAATTTCTAGGAGTAATTTGTTATGGCGTAAAACATGTCACTTCCTGTTGCCAGCAGGTGGTGCTATAGCGATATCTGAATATTGGTATGTAGATATATTCAGGTCAGGAGTCTTCTCAAACTAGTGAAGTTTGGGGCAGATTGGACATTGTATGTCTGAGTTATAGCAATTTCCTTTCTCATGGCGAAACATCGAAATTTGTAAGGCCGCCACAGACACGCCCTTAAACGAAACCTCAAGATCTTCGCAATTTAACATCGCAAAGGCCTTTAGATTACACTGACAAAGTTTGGTGTTGATCTGAATAAATCTCTAGGAGGAGTTCGTTAAAGTACAACCCCTGAAAATGGCAAAAACGACACAAATTTCGCAGAGAAAATTCAAAATAACTGACTTCCTGTTGGGATTCGAATTTCGTACCAAGAGACTTTTTTGTAGGTATTGGTGTGTTACATGTGTGTGCCGATTTTTGTACATGTACGTGAAACGTAGCTCGAGGCGCACTCCGTTGAATATGTATAGGTGGCGCTATAGAGGCATTTTGCCACACCCAATGGAATATTGGCCTTCAGATGTGTTCAGGCCAGGACTCTTATCAAACATGTGAAGTTTGGGCAAGATCGGACATTTTATACCTGAGTTACAATAACTTTTATTCCCATGGCGAGACATCGAACTTTGTGACGGCGCCATGGACACGCCCTTTAACAAAAACTCAAGATCTTCACAATTTAACATCTCACAGGCCTTTAGAATAGAGTGACTGAAAAAAAAAATGTATGTCATAAAATTTCTCGGGGTAGTTTGTTACAGCGTAAAATATGTCACTTCCTGTTGCCAGTAGGTGGCGCTATGACTATAACTGAATATGGGCATATCAATTTGTTCAGGTCAGGAGTCTTATCAAACATGTGAAGTTTGTGGCAGATTGGACATTGTATGTCTGAGTTATAGCAGCTTCATTTTTCATGGCGAATCATCGAAATTCGTCAGGCCGCCACGGACACGCCCTTCAACGAAAACTCAAGATCTTCGCAATTTAACATCGCAAAGGCCTTTAGATTAGGCATACCAAATTTGGTGTTGATCTGAATAAATCTCTAGGAGGAGTTCGTTAAAATACAAGGCATGCAAATGACAAAAATGATGCAAAATTTGCTCATAAAATTAAAAATAACCGACTTCCTGTTGGGTTTCGGATATTGCTCCAAGAGTCTTTTTTGTAGGTACTGATGCTTTACATATGTGTGCCAATTTTCGTGCATGTACGTGAAACACAGCTCGAGGGCTGTTGATTTTTTTACGGTAGGTGGCGCTGTCGAGCCATTTTGCCACACCCTCTTCTGAAACCTATATCAGACGTAAATTTTCACCAGGTCTGACGTGTGTGCAAAGTTTCAGGACTTTTCGAGCATGTTTAGGCCCTCAAAAATGCGATTCATTTTGGAGAAGAAGAAGAAGAAGAAGAAGAAGAAGAAGAATAATAATAATTAAAGCTGCAAGCAGCGATGAACGGGCCCTCGCACCCGAGGTCACCACCTCGGGGTGGCTTTTGTAAAACAGCGAACGGCGAGAAATATGCGTTTAATGTGTTAAATATAAAAGGAATATGTCAAAGTCATTTATATGTGCCAATCTTCCTGCTGCCAGCTGGTGGCGCTATGACTATAACTGGATTTTGTCATGTAGATTTCTTCAGTCCAGCACTTTTATCAAGCATATGAAATTTAGTGCAGATTGAAAATGGAATGTTTGAGTTAGTATAAAGCATGTTGTGTCCTATTGCCAACAGGTGGCGCTATGATTATAACTGAACATTGGCCTTAAGATATCTTCAGGCCATGACTTTTATCAAATATTTGAAGTTTGGTGCAGATTGGACATTGCATGTTTAAGTTAGTGTAAAACAAGCCATTTTCTGTTGTCAGCAGGTGGCGCTATGATTATAGTGGAATAATGACCTTCAGATGTGTTCAGGCCAAGACTCTTTTCGAACATGTGAAGTTTGGGGAAGATCGGACATCTTATGCTTGAGTTACAACAACTTCTATTCCCATGGCGAGACATCGAACTTTGTCACGGCGCCATGGCCACACCCTTTAATGAAACCTCAAGATGTTCACAATTTAACATCGGAAAGGCCTTTAGATTAGACTGACCAAAAAAAGATTATAAAATGTCATAAAATTTCTAGGAGTAGTTTTTTTACGGCGTAAAACATGTCACTTCCTGTTGCCAGCAGGTGGCGCTATAGCGATATCTGAATATTGGCATATAGATATATTCAGGTCAGGAGTCTTCTCAAACATGTGAAGTTTGGGGCAGATTGGACATTGTATGTCTGAGTTATAGCAACTTCCTTTCTCATGGTGAAACATCGAAATTTGTAAGGCCGCCACAGACACGCCCTTAAACGAAACCTCAAGATGTTCACAATTTAACATCGCAAAGGCCTTTAGATTAGACTGACCAAGTTTGGTGTTGATCTGAATAAATCTCTAGGAGGAGTTCGTTAAAGTACAACCCCTGAAAATGGCAAAAACTACACAAATTTTGCAGAGAAAATTCAAAATAACTGACTTCCTGTTGGGATTCGAATTTCGTACCAAGAGACTTTTTTGTAGGTATTGGTGTGTTACATGTGTGTACCGATTTTTGTACATGTACGTGAAATGTAGCTCGAGGCGCACTCCGTTGAAAATGTATAGGTGGCGCTATCGAGGCATTTTGCCACACCCAATGGAATATTGGCCTTCAGATGTGTTCAGGCCAGGACTCTTATCAAACATCTGAAGTTTGGGCAAGATCGGACATTTTATGCCTGAGTTACAATAACTTTTATTCCCATGGCGAGACATCGAACTTTGTGACGGCGCCATGGACACGCCCTTTAACGAAAACTCAAGATCTTCAAAATTTAACATCGCACAGGCCTTTAGAATAGAGTGACTGAAAAAAGAAATTTTATGTCATAAAATTTCTCGGGGTAGTTTGTTACAGCGTAAAATATGTCACTTCCTGTTGCCAGTAGGTGGCGCTATGACTATAACTAAATATGGGCATGTCAATCTGTTCAGGTCAGGAGTCTTATCAAACATGTGAAGTTTGTGGCAGATTGGACATTGTATGTCTGAGTTATAGCAACTTTATTTTTCATGGCGAATCATTGAAATTCGTCAGGCCGCCACGGACACGCCCTTCAACGAAAACTCAAAATCTTCGCAATTTAACATCGCAAAGGCCTTTAGATTAGGCATACCAAATTTGGTGTTGATCTGAATAAATCTCTAGGAGGAGTTCGTTAAAATACAAGGCATGCAAATGACAAAAATGATGCAAAATTTGATCATAAAATTAAAAATAACCGACTTCCTGTTGGGTTTCGGATATTGCTCCAAGAGTCTTTTTCGTAGGTACTGATGCTTTACATATGTGTGCCAATTTTCGTGCATGTACGTGAAACACAGCTCGAGGGCTGTTGATTTTTTTACGGTAGGTGGCGCTGTCGAGCCATTTTGCCACACCCTCTTCTGAAACCTATATCAGCCGTAAATTTTCACCAGGTCTGACGCGTGTGCAAAGTTTCAGGACTTTTCGAGCATGTTTAGGCCCTCAAAAATGCGATTCATTTTGGAGAAGAAGAAGAAGAAGAAGAATAATAATAATAATAATAAACGAAGCAGATACAAGAGGGTCCTCACACCATCGGTGCTCGGGCCCTAATTAAAGCTGCAAGCAGCGATGAACGGGCCCTCGCACCCGGGCTCACCGCCAGCGGGTGGCTTTAGTAAAACAGCGAACGGCGAGAAATATGCATTTAATGTGGTAAATATAAGAGAAATATGTCAAAGTCATTTATATGTGCAAGTATTCCTGCTGCCAGCTGGTGGCGCTATGACTATAACTCGATTTTAGCATGTAGATTTCTTCAGTCCAGCACTTTTATCAAGCATATGAAATTTAGTGCAGATTGAACATGGTATGTTTGAGTTAGTATAAAGCATGAGGTGTCCTATTGCCAACAGGTGGCGCTATGATTATAACTGAATATTGGCCTTTAGATATCTTCAGGCCATGACTCTTTCCAAATATTTAAAGTTTGGTGCAGATTGGACATTGCATGTTTAAGTTAGTGTAAAACAAGCCATTTCTTGTTGCCAGCAGGTGGCGCTATGATTATAGTGGAATATTGACCTTCAGATGTGTTCAGGCCAAGACTCTTTTCAAACAAGTGAAGTTTGAGGAAGATCGGACATCTTATGCCTGAGTTACAACAACTTCTATTCCCATGGCGACACATCGAATTTTGTCATGACGCCATGGCCACACCCTTAAATGAAAACTCAAGATGTTCACAATTTAACATTGAAAAGGCCTTTAGAATAGACTGACCAAAAAAAATTATAAAGTGTCATAAAATTTCTAGGAGTAGTTTGTTACAGTGTAAAACATGTCACTTCCTGTTGCCAGCAGGTGGCGCTATAGCGATATATGAATATTGGCATGTAGATATATTCAGGTCAGGAGTCTTCTCAAACATGTGAAGTTTGGGGCAGATTGGACATTGTATGTCTGAGTTATAGCAACTTCCTTTCTCATGGCGAAACATCGAAATTTGTAAGGCCGCCACAGACACGCCCTTAAACGAAACCTCAAGATCTTCGCAATTTAACATCGCAAAGGCCTTTAGATTACACTGACAAAGTTTGGTGTTGATCTGAATAAATCTCTAGGAGGAGTTCGTTAAAGTACAACCCCTGAAAATTGCAAAAACGACACAAATTTTGCAGAGAAAATTCAAAATAACTGACTTCTTGTTGGGATTCGAATTTCGTACCAAGAGACTTTTTTGTAGGTATTGGTGTGTTACATGTGTGTACCAATTTTTGTACATGTACGTGAAACGTAGCTCGAGGCACACTCCGTTAAACATGTATAGGTGGCGCTATCGAGGCATTTTGCCACACCCGATGGAATATTGGCCTTCAGATGTGTTCAGGCTAGGACTCTTATCAAACATGTGAAGTTTGGGCAAGATCGGATGTTTTATGCCTGAGTTAGAATAACATTTATTCCCATGGCGAGACATCGAACTTTGTCACGGCGCCATGGACAAGCCCTTTAACGAAAACTCAAGATCTTCACAATTTAACATCGCACAGGCCTTTAGAATAGAGTGAGTGGAAAAAAAAATTGATGTCATAAAATTTGTCCGAGTAGTTTGTTACAGCGTAAAATATGTCACTTCCTGTTGCCAGCAGGTGGCGCTATGACTATAACTGAATATGGGCATGTCAGTCTGTTCAGGTCAGGAGTCTTATCAAACATGTGAAGTTTGGGGCAGATTGGACATTGTATGTCTGAGTTATAGCAACTTCCTTTTTCATGGCGAATCATCGAAATTCGTCAGGCCGCCATGGACACGCCCGTCAACGAAAACTCAAGATCTTCGCAATTTAACATCGCAAAGGCCTTTAGATTAGGCATACCAAGTTTGGTGTTGATCTGAATAAATCTCTAGGAGGAGTTCGTTAAAGTACAACACATGGAAATGGCAAAAAATACACAAAATTTGCTCATAAAATTAAAAATAACCGACTTCCTGTTGGGTTTCGGATTTTGCTCCAAGAGTCTTTTTTGTAGGTATTGGGGAGTTACAGGTGTGTACCGATTTTCATACATGTACGTGAAACGTAGCTCGAGGCGCACACCGTTGAACATGTATAGGTGGCGCTGTCGGGCCATTTTGCCACACCCACTTCTGAAACCTATATCAGACGTAAATTTTCACCAGTTCTGAGGTGTGTGCAAAGTTTCATGAATTTTCGAGCATGTTTAGGCCCTCAAAAATGCGATTCATTTTGGAGAAGAAGAATAATAATAATAATTAAAGCTGCAAGCAGCGATGAACGGGCCCTCGCAACTGGGCTCACCGCCAGCGGGTGGCTTTTGTAAAACATCAAACGGCGATATATATGCGTTGACTGTGGAAAATATAAGAGAAATATGTCAAAGTCATTTATATGTGCCAATCTTCCTGCTGCCAGCTGGTGGCGCTATGACTATAACTGGATTACGGCATGTACATTTCTTCAGTCCAGCACTTTTATCAAGCATATTAAATTTAGTGCAGATTGAACATGGAATGTTTGAGTTAATATAAAGCATGAGGTGTCCTATTGCCAAGAGGTGGCGCTATGATTATAACTGAATATTGGCCTTTAGATGTCTTCAGGCCATGATTCTTTCCAGATATTTGAAGTTTGGTGCAGATTGGACATTGCATGATTAAGTTAGTCTAAAACAAGCCATTTTCTGTTGCCAGTAGGTGGCGCTATGATTATAGTGGAATATTGACCTTCAGATGTGTTCAGGCCAAGACTCTTTTCGAACATGTGAAGTTTGGGGAAGATCGGACATCTTATGCCTGAGTTACAACAACTTCTATTCCCATGGCGAGACATCAAACTTTGTCACGGCGCCATGGCCACACCCTTTAATGAAACCTCAAGATGTTCACAATTTAACATCATAAAGGCCTTTAGATTAGACTGACCAAAAAAAATTATAAAATGTCATAAAATTTCTAGGAGTAGTTTGTTATGGCATAAAACATGTCACTTCCTGTTGCCAGCAGGTGGCGCTATAGCGATATCTGAATATTGGCATGTAGATATATTCAGGTCAGGAGTCTTCTCAAACATGTGAAGTTTGGGGCAGATTGGACATTGTATGTCTCAGTTATAGCAACTTCCTTTCTCATGGCGAAACATCGAAATTTGTAAGGCCGCCACAGACACGCCCTTAAACGAAACCTCAAGATCTTCGCAATTTAACATCGCAAAGGCCTTTAGATTACACTGACAAAGTTTGGTGTTGATCTGAATAAATCTCTAGGAGGAGTTTGTTAAAGTACAACCCCTGAAAATGGCAAAAACGACACAAATTTTGCTGAGAAAATTCAAAATAACTGACTTCCTGTTGGGATTCGAATTTCGTACCAAGAGACTTTTTTTTAGGTATTGGTGTGTTACATGTGTGTACCGATTTTTGTACATGTACGTGAAACGTAGCTCGAGGCGCACTCCGTTGTAAATGTATAGGTGGCGCTATCGAGGCATTTTGCCACACCCAATGGAATATTGGGCTTCAGATGTGTTCAGGCCAGGACTCTTATCAAACATATGAAGTTTGGGCAAGATCGGACATTTTATGCCTGAGTTACAATAACTTTTATTCCCATGGCGAGACATCGAACTTTGTGACGGCGCCATGGACACGCCCTTTAACGAAAACTCAAGATCTTCACAATTTAACATCGCACAGGTGTTTAGAATAGAGTGACTGAAAAAAAAAATTGATGTCATAATATTTCTCAGAGTAGTTTGTTACAGCGTAAAATATGTCACTTCCTGTTGCCAGTAGGTGGCGCTATGACTATAACTGAATATGGGCATGTCAATCTGTTCAGGTCAGGAGTCTTATCAAACATGTTAAGTTTGAGGCACATTGGACATTGTATGTCTGAGTTATAGCAACTTCATTTTTCATGGCGAAACATCGAAATTCGTCAGGACGCCACGGACACGCCCTTCAACGAAAACTCAAGATCTTCGCAATTTAACATCGCAAAGGCCTTTAGATTAGGCATACCAAATTTGGTGTCGATCTGAATAAATCTCTAGGAGGAGTTCGTTAAAATACAAGGCATGCAAATGACAAAAATGATGCAAATTTTGCTCATAAAATTAAAAATAACCGACTTCCTGTTGGGTTTCGGATATTGCTCCAAGAGTCTTTTTTGTAGGTACTGATGCTTTACATATGTGTGCCAATTTTCGTGCATGTACGTGAAACACAGCTGGAGGGCTGTTGATTTTTTTAGGATAGGTGGCGCTGTCGAGCCATTTTGCCACACCCTCTTCTGAAACCTATATCAGACGTAAATTTTCACCAGGTCTGACGCGTGTGCAAAGTTTCATGACTTTTCGAGCATGTTTAGGCCCTCAAAAATGCGATTCATTTTGGAGAAGAAGAATAATAATAATAATAATAAACGAAGCAATTCCAATAGGGTCCTTACACCACCGGTGCTCGGGCCCTAAATATAGCTGCAAGCAGCGATGGCGGGCTCAAGCCATCAGCGCAAACGCCACCCCGGTGGCATCAGGTAAACTGTGCCCAGCGGGCACATGCATTTACAGTAACCCTCTGGCACTCAGGTTTTAAGGGATACGGCAATTAACAGGTTAATCCGAAGCATCAAGACTTTGAAATCACATACACAGAACAATATTCATTAAGAAAGTGAAATTAAATGATTAATAAACTATTTATTCGAACCCTTGCTATTTTCTATTCTAATAAAAGTCTTGGCTGTGGAACATCTGTAATAGAGTAGCTGGATGCAAATAAAGTCATGCCTTTTATTTTTTCCCCTGTTTGCTATTTCACATTCCTGTCACTGAAGCGTTGTGGCCTAAGACACAGAAGGTAACTGAAACAATGTGGTTTAAGTCAAGGTGATTATTAGGGGTCCAAGCACATTGGTTTGTGTAGATGATGCAGTTACACAATGAACGTGTCTCTTTTCAAGTAAATTATGAGTCCTTATGTGAGTACTATTATATGCACAACATGAAAATAGATAACTAATATAGTGTCCCTTCTACACTTTTTCAGTAATGTGTGATAACTTGAGAAACATGTTGTCAATACAATTAAAATAACAAAGTAATGGTATTTAGGAGATGATAGCTTTTGCATAATTACTATATTGGGCTTTATTAAAGTTTATGAAAAAAGAATGAATGTTAATACATTTTTTATTTATGCACATAAGTGAAATATTTTCAAGTCTTTGAACAGATGTTGAAGTATTTGCTATGCTGTGGCGCCATCGAGTGGACAACATTAGCATTGTCGCCTTCATTTTTGAACAACATTATGAAAGGGGCCAATATTTTTTGAATGATTATAAATATTTAATGATTAGTTTACTGATAATATACCCACATTAAAATCTAATTTACTGATTCTGTATCTTATTCCATGCTTAATCATGAGTTTAATTTTCAATTTACATTTTTAAGCAGTGTTGAATGATAACTATGTGAGTTGCTAAATTTTTTTTTTTGTTTTGTTTGTTTTATTTTTTTATTTATTTTTATTTTTTTTTAGGATTTACATTTAAAAAAATTAGCCTACTTCAAACATTTTAAGCAGCTTGAACAAAACCTGTTAATATAATAATAATAATAATAATAAATACATGAATACATACACACATACAAAAAAAAAAAAGCAGCCAAGACGAATGATTTTCTGTTTTTTATAGATTAAAATTGAAGACAGAAAGCAGCTGGTAAATGTAGTCACTTTAATATTCAAATCCAGTATCATGATCCACTTCAGATTTATTTCTCAACAGTTTATATTCACGTGGCTGTTTTCGTTTATATTCGCCAAGCTATTATGTATTTTGAAATAATCTTGTACGCGATTTGTTCGTTCTTGCGACGAAAAGCCAGAATCAGCGTCCTTTGGCCCTCGAGAGATCGATGTTATTCTGCCCTTAGACTGTCTCGCGCTGTCAAATAGTATTTCTTTTCACAATTAAACAGCTCAAAAACACCTGAATTCAGCTCTTGTTGTGTTCTAATTGGTGGATTGTTTGCATTCGCGGTAATATTATGTTTTAAAAAGCTCTTAAAACTATAAAAATGCTTTTATTGTGAGCTCGTTGTATACAACGAGCTCACAATAAAAGCATTTTTATAGTGCATACATGACTGCACGCGCTGATGCAGCGGTGATTTCTCTCTGGTCTTTCTCACTGTTCTGGCCAGACATCAATTATTAATGAGATCTGAGCCGGTAATAATAACATATGTTGGTTCAGCTTGTCAGTGTGAATGAAACGTGTATTTATTTGTCCGTTCTCGCCGAAAAACCATCACCGTGTTCTGGAGCGCAGAGCAATCGATGTGATGTTCAGCCCTTAGACAAAGAAAATCTCACAAGCACTCATAACACTCATTTTCATCTCTATAATATGTTCTTCTAATTGTTTTGTGTTAATTCGCCGCTGTGTTTTAATGTAAAAGGCTGTAGTTTCTGTATGTAGGCTTTTTTCCCTTCAAGTGTTCAGAGGTCTCGCGCTGTCAGACAGGCTGCAGCAAATATTTCATTTTAACACTCACAAACATCAAAATTTAGCTTTTGGTGTGTTCTAATTGGCGGATTGTGTGCAATCGCCGTAATATTTTATTTTTAAAAGGTCTTAAACAAGAATAAACTCGTTTGTTGTGAGCTCGTTGAGACTGCACGCGCTGATGCAGCGGTGATTTATCTCTCGTCTATCTCTCTGTTCTCTGGCCATACATCGATTATTAATAAGCCCTGACCCGGTAATAATAGGATATGTTGGTTTAGCTTGTCAGTTTTAATTAAATGTATTTATTTATTTGTATTTTTAGCCGATTTAAAAGTGAAACTAAGCGAGACTCCTCCCTCTCAGTCCCGGGAATTGCTCCTGTAGAGGCGCAATTTCTCTCAGACAATACAGTCTCAGCACACATACACTCCTCACACAGAGCCAAAAATCCATATTCATATCAAAATAGCCGACTTCCTGTTGGTCGTAGCTAATGACTGTAAATTAGAAAGTTGTCCGTCTTAATAAGAACAATATATGTACCGAGTTTGGTGTCTGTAGCTAAAACTAAGCCCCCCACTTTTGACAAAAGGTGGCGCTATAGAGTGCCTCCTCCACGCCCTTTTATGACCTTTTGCCAGTGTCTAGCTATCATTAATACCGATATGTGTTCTGAGTTTCATGAAATTTTAAGCATGTTATCTGCCTCAAAATCAGAATATATTATACAGAAAAATATTCCAGTTTGATATGTTGCCATGGCAACACTATATTAGATATCAATATCCCCTCAACAGTTTTACATGGGCCGTGTTTTGTCATTATTCTGATGAAGTTTGAAGCAAATTGAGTAAAAATAAGATGCTGAATTCAAAGCATTTTGAAAATGACACACTTCCTGCTGCCAGTTGGTGGCGCTATAATTTTGACTGCTAATAGTCACATATATGCGATGGGCATCATACAACGAACAAATTGATGAAGTTTAATTAAAATCAGGAAATGTATGTGGATGTTATTAGACACTTCCTGTTTTTCATTTCTCGCCATAATTTCAACGCCTCGCCACGAGCAAACCATTCGAGATATCAAAAATCACCTGGCAATTTTGCATCCCCAATGTCTTAAGATCATGTTAACCAAGTTTGGTGGCAATCGGGTAAAAAACCTATGACAAGTATATCAAATTCCAGAGCATGCGCTTTTTACACAGCTCTAAATAGCTGACTTCCTGTTGGGCGGAGCCTATGACATGCAATATGAAAGTTGTTTTGCTCAATGAGATCTATATGTGTAATGAGTTTCATATGAATATGTGCAAGTATGTGTGAGCTATACATCAACATTTCTGACTTTGTTCCAGGGGGCGCCGTAGAGCCCCTGTGCCACGCCCGGGTCTCAGCCTCTGCAGCCTCCTAATGGCCACAGATTCCTAGGTGTGTGCAAATTTTCAAGAGTTTTTGAGCATGTTAAGGGCCCCAAAAGCCCCCAAAACTTTGACGGAAAATAAGAATACAAAACCCTAAATAGCCAACTTCCTGTTGGGGGGGAGCCTATGACATGGAGTACGAAAGTTGTTCGGCTTGATGAGATCTATATGTGTACCGAGTTTCATACGTCTACGTGCAAGTATGTATGATATATGGCCCTCCAAATTCCAGGGGGCGCTGTAGAGCCCCTGTGCCACGCCCGTGTATCAGTCTCTGCCTGGCCCTAATGGCCGCAGGTTCCAATGGGTGTGCCAATTTTCAAGAGTTTTCGAGTATGTTAAGGGCCCCAAAAGCCCCCGAGACGTTGGAAAAAAATAATAATAATAAAAAATAATCCTAAGGAAAACAATAGGGCTCTCGCCCTCCAGGCTTGAGCCCTAATAAACAAAGCAGATACAATAGGGTCCTCACACCATCGGTGCTCGGGCCCTAATAATGCTTTTATTCAACAAGGAAGCGTTAAAGTGACTTAGTGAATACTTTTACATTATTACAAACAAGAATCAAATAAATCGAGTAATGACTGCTGAAAATTAAGCCTTGCCATCACAAGAAACAAAGTACATTTTATAATGTATTAAAATAAAAAAAATTGCAATATTCAGTTTTTACTATATTTCTGATAAGATAAAAGTTTTAAATCTTATCGACCCCAAACTTTTGAACGGAATAGTTTATATATCATTATAAATGCAAAAAAAAAAACGTATAAATGATAAAAATAAAAAAAAAAATACATGCATAAGGAGTTGCATAAAATATCACTGGTCTAAAAATTCCTATAAATTATTGGCTTAAGACATGCAACTGGGGGGGGGGGTGATAAATGGAAAATGTTTAGGATAATTTGAACAGTTCCTCCCCTCCTACGTCTAGGCATGTGGTTGGTTTGCCACACGGGTTTCAGCAAGATGGCTGCAGTTCTTCGAGCAAATCAGGAGTGCGGGCTGTAAGCAGCGGTCCACATCACTACAGCAGCAGCAGCAGCAGCAGCGCTTATTGCCCTCCGTCAGTGTGTATGTGAGCCGCCGCCAGTGGACCGAGCGGGTCACTTCTGACAAGTGAGTGTTTCCCTGTCGAATTTATGCATTTTTGTGCTAATTCAGGGATTGCTTGTGTTAATTGTTAGACGCAAACCGATTGCTTTTCTTTGTTGCTGGTCTTTGGTGAGACGATTCCTGGTTTGGTTCCTGACTGGTTCTTCTTTTTTGCATGATCAGTTTTATCTAATCTGTGAACAGTGATTCTGGGCTGTATGGTGGTGTACGGGCTGTGTCTCAAAACCTAGTGTGCTGCCAGTCACTGCCGAATGCAACATTTTTGGGCGCCTATAATGCCCAAAATGCTGTCTATGTAGACAGTTTACTAGGTTTTGAGAAACAGCCTTGGAACAGAAATAGGTGAGATCAATAGTTGGTTGATATGAGGTTTCTGTCGCATTTCAAGGACATTTATTGATTTATCCCCGTGTTTTTACGTATCACTACCGGACTGGAAGTAATGAAAACAAAAGACACCTGGGTTGGCATGCATGCACACGTGCGCGCGCGCTTGTGTGTGTGTGTCCACTGTCCTGCGGGCAGACAATGCGCCCTCTGTCTCTGCCGTGGCGCAGCTGTATGTGTCCATCTGTCACTGTGCTTTCATATGCAATATTTTCATTAGCGCGCATTCAATGTATGGCGGTGTGTTTGAATGGCAGACATGTTTACGTCTAGAGGAAGCTGTGCGTGATTTAGCGATGTCTGATTCGTAAATGAACCGTTCGTTTGAGTCGAATCTTTTCAGTGAATCGGTTGAACTGGATCACAGAACCACCGGGTGCGTTTTTTAAAAGCAATGGTCGCAAGTTTCGACGTTACCAACGGAGTTAAACGATCTTAGTTGGGTTAAGTTGCTTTTGGGAAATGCTCCCCCGATCGATTCGTTCAAGAATTGGCTTCTCGGCTCATACTCAATGAACTGACAATGGCTGCGTTAGAAATTGTACTTCTCTACTATATAGGATATGAGAAGAGCAGTAGGTCTGAATTCACAGTATTCATAAAACTTATGGTGAGAATCTGAAGTATGCATCCACTCAGACTATTTACTGGTCTGTTTTGACAGCATTGTTGTTGCAACCCATAACAGAATCCTATTGGACCCCAGAGCGATTCTGTTGCCTGAAAGAACTTGTGCAACAGTCGGGCTCCACAAGTAAATATCCCATTAATTTTCAACATAAATTGATTTTTATAAAATATAAACCTTTAAAAGCAGACCTGTTGTGAGTTACGAGCCACCTCTCGGGGTCATACGGGGAATCTCGCATGATACGGCCCTGTTTGCACAGATGTGATTCATAATGCTGAGAACATTTGGAGAGAACCGATCGGCAGTCTATGGGACAGTCACAGGCCTCCCGGTTTTCAACCAAAATATCTTAAATTGTGTTCTGAAGACGAACGCAGCTTTTACAGTTTTGGAACTACATGGGGGTAAGTGATTAATGACAAAATTTTCATTTCGGAGTGGAGTATCCCTTTAATGGCTTTGTTTTTATAAACTGATCAAATTAAATTAGAATAACATAAAATTAGAATAAACTGCCTTAATATAACAATTGAAAAACGAATTAACAAAAAAATATATATATTTCATAGGACTTTATAGGAATATTGTTGAGCGAGAATGTCAGGAATCATGTGATGATGTAAAAGAACTGCTCAATCATTTTTTATTTATTTTTTTTAAAGCAAACTGTTCGAAAGAAGCAATTTACGGAAATGAGTTGGACTTTGCTCTGGGGAGACATGGCCGGTTCTGTACCCCTCTCTCTCTCTCAATCTCTCATCAGTCTGATGCCTCCATCTGGCTCTCTCATCCATAAGCAGTGTGTGTGTGTGTGTGTGTGTGTTGCTTTGCGCGCATATGGCTTTTTTTCTGGTGACTGAAGAGGCTGAATGGCTATTAATAGCATCTGTGGATTCTCCTCTCGGTCAGTCAGTTTGAATCCTCTCCACTATCACTGCTCCCATCTCCCACTCTGTCCGTTTTATTCAGTTTCTCCCGTGTGCTTCATGGGTCTTGAGAAAAGCAACCCAGTTAGCACATGGGGTTATGATGCAATGTCAGGGTGACATCACTCAGAGAGGAGGTTACCATAGTTACCGGAGGTCTATGTGGGAGGTTCCTGTGGCGGTGTTAGTGTTCTGTGTGTGATGTGGTTCTGATGACCAAAGAAGTTGCATATGTGTGTATTGTGAATTGCAACTCTTGATTTTAGTATACTGACGGCACAACCTTATCTGAGTGATTCTTGTACTATGTAGGGGATTTTGGTGTAGTGGTTGAAGGAAAATTGTCATAATTTGCTCACTCTCAGGTCCTTCCAAACCTGTATGACTTTCTTTCTTCCGTGGAACACAAATAGAGATATTTAGCTAAATGTTTTTGTTGCGTTTTCCTACACAATGAACGTGAAATGACATAAATAGTCTATATGACTCATGCTGCATGTTCCGTGTTTTTTGAAGCTACAGTTTTGTTTGAGGAACTGACTGAAATTAATTCAAAGTTCCCCTCTTCCACAGCTCTCAAGAATCTTTTTGCATTTGCATTTACTTTGTTTGCATTTGACGTAAAACAATACAAAAAGGAAACATGTCTTATGACTGGCCTGTGCTGGTAACCAAAGGATGTAGTTTTGAACACGAGGTTATCTGTATGTCATTGTTCTTAGGTTGCTTCAGGGTTTATTCCAGTTATAAATCCCCCTAGATACTGTCATGTAAGTTAATCATTAAAGCTACTAGTGATAAATAAAACATTACGTGTAATAGGCAATTAACATGTCATTTTGAAAACAAAAATTGGAAATTTTTCATACTGTACATTTTATAATGCACATTTATATGGTTTATAATTTAAATTGTTCTCTGTTTTTTATTAAGACAAAATTTTTTTTTTAATCTCTAGTAATTTATTGGTTATTGTCCATACTAGTAACTATACCATCCTGATTAATAATTATCAATGTATCCTTTTTAAAGTCACAATGAAATCAATTAATTTTTTTATGGAATATTGCTGTGTTTCTTTTTTTAATGTGTGTGTGTGTATATATATAAATGATTTATCAGTGCAGGTTTCAAATCATTGAAGATGACAAATGACAACGATCCAATCAATTCCCAATATAGACCAAATAAAATACTCTCCCATACACTTGTGATGGAAGCATGTGACTAACCGCCGCTCGCTGTTCTGATAGGACATCCTCCTCTACTATTTTCAAACATGGACGTCCCTCGCTGTCCCACACGTACGTGCTGAGACGGATGAACGTGCTCATTTGAATGTTAAAATAACAGTGCCATACTACCGGTGCCTTTTAGATGGAAGCAAGGCATTTTTAAACCTTATTCAAATTTTGCTGAATTAGTAAACATTTTGTAAAGGGACGTAAATGAGAATTGCACAGTGGGAGGGATTTTCATTTGGAGACTTTCAAGAGCTCATTAGAGAGCTGTGTGTATACTTACAGGAAATGGGCAGACCAGTTGTACGGAAGCAGGCAACAGAATTAGTATAATAGATGGTTTTCTAATTTCAAATGAATATTTATAGGTAGAATTAGGAGGCGCTTGTCTGCATTATAGAGATTGATATGGAAAAATTACAGACCTGACCCCAAAGGAAATTTCCTGTAGCCTTGTGCGTGCATTGACAGGAAGAGAGATGGTACTTACTAGTAATTGCCGAAAGGAAAGATAGAAAGTGTGATGTTTTGAAGATGTTGATTAGAAGGCAAATGAGGTACTCAAGGTTTCGTTTGACTACTAGTCATATAAGAGGTGTGTGTTTATGAGTCATTAGGTTCTTTTTTGACAGTAGTGGCACCAAGCTTCAGTGTTCAGACCCACGCGCAGTATAGCCGTGACAAGCACAAATCAGTTGTTGAGGGGTGAAGTCAGTGAGTCAGTCAGACGTAGGCTGTGTTGGGACAGCCCTGAGTGGTACGGTGTGACAGTGGATGGAGGGATCGATTCAGACTTTTGCAAGCAAAATTTCCACTCCGTCTTGGCTGCATACACTGGCCCTATCAAGAAATACGAGTAGAATGAGTTTTTTGTGTGAAAAGTATGTGAACACATTCTTTAGTAAATTCTCATTTAAACTCAGTGGGATGTTTTATGTAAGAATGGGTTGGTGAGTGAGTTCATATTTTAGCTTGTCACGCTAGCTTAATTCAGACACAAATCATTCATAGGCTGATTTCCCTTGGAGGTTGAGAGGAGTGTTTGGAAAACCTGTATGAAAACATTTGTTAGTGATGCTTGTTAAGGCAAATTGGTTTGCCTGCATATTTCATGTATTTTTTCACTTTCGAGTTTCACGATCACACATACTCTGTGTATACTACGGAGCGGTGGTACTTACCCCACATTTCACAAGATTAGATTTTTGTCAGTGGTGCTCAGGATCTGCAAGTCATTGGCCATTGTGATATCAGTCATCTCTCCTTACTCTGTTTACGTGGTAATTGAAATTTTATGTAATGTAACAGGCTACCGCTAGCAAGCGGCTGATCATGTCCCTTTAGTGGCTCCATAGAACACGTTATTCGTTTTCTGTGCCTTTCTGAATTCGGATTCATTATTCGGGCATATCCCTAAACCAAACTATTAAAAAAAAATTGGTTCATTGAAATGAAGCTGAAATAAAATATTATATGAACAACCAACATAAATTTGTTAAAGCTCCGAAAAATAAAATACAACTGAAATAAAAAACTAATTTCATATTTGAAATAAGAACAAAAACTGACAAAACAACAACGATTACAAAAACTAATATTAAATTAAAAAATGAAAATATTAAATAAAAATCTTTCAAAATAGTTTGAATATTTCATACAAAATCTATGAAATTTTTTTACAGTAAATATGTTTGTAATGTTAAAAAGACAGCATAGTTTTAAAATAATAAGAAGAAATGTTTCTTGAGCAGCAAATCAGCATTTTAGAATGATTTCTGAAAGACCATGTGACACTCAAGACTGGAGTAATGATGCTGAAAATTCAGCTTTAACATCACAGAATTAAATCACATTTTAAAATGAAATACATTTTAAATTACAATATTTCTGTTTTTGCTGTATTTTTGACAAAATAAAAAAAGCAAAATAGCAAAAAGACACTTTAAAAATATATATATATAAAAAAAACTTTTAGTTTAGGTGCTCTTCTGTTTGAGAACCACTGCTTTTAGCTGAAGTTTTGTGGTTACAAAATGTCACTTTGACCGTCTGTTTCTCGGTCTCACTGCTTCCTCTGACTTGAACTCTCTGTCTCTCCCTCAGCCCTCTCTTCTCGTGGTTAGAGAGTTCCCTTCTTAAACACTAGTGCTATTATTTTAACATCTCTCCACCCCCAAACCACCTCTCACACTGCTTAAGACAAAAAGAAGGGACGAAAGAGAAAGAGAAAGAGGCTTTAGTCTTAAGATAATCATGACAGCATTGAGACGATTTCACTGTGTGTCTCAGCAGCAGGCTTAGTGATGTTTAAACTAGGACGGGGAGTTGATGCTACAACCGTTGCGGGTGAGTAAATATTATGGTGGAGGGCTGTTGTCCTGCTCACAGGTGGAAATGGATGAATAGGGACTCCTCTGGTTCTTCAGAGCAGGGGTTCGGTGTTTGTGTTGTCCCGTCTCAGCTGAGATTCAAAGGACTGGTGCTGTCCTTCCCATGATTCCTGTTCTCTCCTGATCAGCCTGTTTTTCAGGGTGAGTGGTGGCTCAGACAGCTCTCAGCCCTGCGGCCTGTTTGAGGGTGTGTACTTGCTGTGTGTTTGTGTGTGTTTTAGTAGGGGTGTGATGCTATTTTGCTTGACTTCATCTTCAAGGCTGTTGCTTCGAAAGTAGGTTATTCGTTTGTCCTCTCCTCACACAATTATTTCTATTGTCAGAACTGATTGCGAGTTTGTTTGAATGCCTTGAGACGTGATAAGGATTGATGGGTATGTTTGTTGGTTGAGTAGGTGTTATGCATGAAAGTTATGAAAGTTTGTCTGTAACCATTCCAGCCACAAATAGGATTTTAATATCAGTTTATCCTTTAATAAATTCCTGGATGTGCATCAGAAATGTGACTTGATAATTCTCTCTTATTCTCTTGAACAAATGGGATAGAAATGCTGCTTTATTCACATTTTTCCCCCTTAAAACCTCTTTTTTTTTTTTTTTGCATCTGAAGTGTGTTTTAGTCATTAGACAAGTTTAAGCCGGGTCCTGGGATGGTCTATTTTAACCATCCCATTACACACGCATGACCTGTATAGAAACGCACAGCCAGGCCCTGATCTTGGTTCATGTATACACACAGCTTTTACAGAACCCAGACTTCAGTGTTCTGTCTGTGTAAGAGAAAGTGAACCTGACACAAGTGCCCAAATGGCTTCTTGTTTATTTCTCAGTAACAAGAGGTGTGAATAGACTTTCTCAACCCCTGTTAGGTAAATCAATTGTTGTCTTTGCTATTTTTCAGCATTATATTAAAAAAATATATAATTTCTGCACCACTAGTGTCACCAAAAGCAACAGCAAAAATGAGAGAGCATTGTCAAAATAGCATGTGTAGAACTTCACAAATGAAGGCCATTCCAATTCTGAGCAACTTGAATGGATAACACTCTTTTCAGACTTCAGATGGTGTAAATCTAAACACTTCCTCATCGAAAACCCCTACTGTGGGTGATTATACTTTCACAGGCTTTTATGGGATGGCGCACCAAACCTCCGCAGCCTTGAGAGGCAGATCTTGTTTACTCAAGATTTGCTACAGAGAGCGGTCTGGCTCGTGTGCACGTGCATACAATTGCACGTTCGCACGCTTTTCTCTCGCCTGTACACCTGGTGCTTTGTCCTGGGCCCGTGCTGCTGAAGGCAGAGCTAAACCCTGCCCCTCCTGACAACTTCAAACGAGGAGAGAGCAGGGAGGAGGAGCAGCCGGCTCTTTTGATCTTTCTCTCCTCTGTTTTGTCCTCTTTCAATTTGTCCCCCTCTTTTCCGAGTCCATTCCTGGGTGAGGGTCTGGGGTCCCTGCTGGATGAGATAGATGCCATAGATTCTGAAGGTGTTTTATATGCAATGGCTGTAAAAAATATAGAGTGCTGCAGTGATTTACTGTGTTTGTAGGCAAATCCATAAGTCACCCTGATTCCCTTGACAAAACCTCTATATTGTTCCATATTTGATTATTACAGAAGTAAACTCGGTGACTGACGAAAGTTTATGGTTCTTACGCATTTTGTTCATCATTATAATTTTTAAAAATTTAACACAACTGAGTTTATTTCAGGTATGATTTAACCAATGACCCATTCAAAAAAAGTTTGACTGCAGGACTATGTAACCAGAAGTGCTAACATTTAACTCATTTCCAGGTTTTGATCTACAAAAATGCGTCATCCCTGAAGCACACTATTTGGATATGCAAGTCAAGCCACACACATACTTTATATTGCACTGATTGCTTATAATTAGATAAGCAGTCTTTTTTGTTTTTAAGAATCAAGAAAGTTATTTTGGAATCGACTCCCTTATTAACATTTTCCATTGACATTTGACAACCAGAAACTGCTGAAATACTTTGTCTTCATTTTGAACAAACGTATATGTTGTTTAATCCTTAAAAGTCTAACAGACTTCCCTACATGTTTTGTTGAAAAGTGTGTTTAGGCTATATTTCTTTGTGTAAATGCCATTGGTTTGATATTTAGTTTTATAATGCAGTGACATTCATACTTTAAGTGTGTCCTAATACTTTTTGGAGCTGTTATGTGTGTCTTGTGTTAGTCTTGGCCTGGGTTAAATTTTAAGATACAGACGTTTGTAACCCTGGCTTCGAGCTGTGATAGAAAGCATGTCTGGATCTGTTCAGGCTCAACTCAGATGTGTTTTCTTTTCCTGATGATCGGTAGTACGTAACCCAGCGGAGCCGCTAATGGAGCTAATCGTCTGTTCTGACTTTAAACGTGTGCTGTCAGCCTCTTTGCTGAATGTGTTGTCTGTCTCTCTCAGGTGAGATGGTGAGAGGGGGGAGGGAATGAGGCCATGGGCTGCACCTCGGCTAAGCAGGTGTCGGCTGTGCCCAACGACGAAGAGGGCCGGGGCAAAGCCTACAGCAACGGAGACCTCTTCACTGGTCAGTTCCAAACACACACCACATAACTTCATGAGAAAAGTGCATATAACCATTCAGCAGCATCTGATGACTTGTCAGAATTATCGAACCCACATCACTCACTAGGGATAGTGTATCTAATATTTAAAGATCCAGACTGGTAATCAAACTATTGTTAGGTTTAAATCCAACAATAGGCTAGGCACGAACAATGACCATTGTGGCCTTAAACAAGGCACTTATAAGAATAGTTCACCCAAAAATGAAAATTCTGTCATTTACTGGCCTTCATGTGATTCCAAACCTGTATGAATTGCTTTCTTCTGTGGAACACAACAGAGGGCATTTAAAAAAAAAAATGTTTTGTCCACATAATGAAAGTCAGTGGAGTCCAGTGTTATTTGGAATCAAACGGACATCCTGCAGCTTTGAAACAATGTAAAGGGTGTGTAAATGATGACAAAATTTTTATTTTTGGGGTTATTATTAGAGAAAGTTCAATGTAGTTCATTGTTAGTTAAAAAACTATCACTTTAGATAAGAGAGACATCTCAATAACTTATTGGTAATTTTCCATGCAAACTGGCTTTTTAGGAGTCCAAAACAAGGTTTTCTGAATGGTCACCATCCACAGTCTGTTATGCTTATGCCATTTATAAAGAATATTAAAATATCCAGAGATTTGATTGATTTCCATGGGAGGCTGTCACATTTTGAGATTGTGATTTCTCCATTGGACTTCTGATGATAACAGAACCTGTTATAAGAGATATAAGAGCCTGTTTTTCAGTTTGTTTTTTTGACTTCGTCTTAATTGTCCCAGACTATGCTTTAAATTTATGTACCTTGCTAATAAAGGGAAAGTCCACACTTTGGCATGCAGTATTGGTGCCCCATATCATAAAATTGTCTTGATTACCACAGACTAACCTCTATTGTGTACTGTTTGCATGTAAATATTAGCTGAATTTGTTATCTTCAAACTGCTTTCAGGTTCATACACAGCTTAGACATGACTCTTCTCTTTCATAGGGAGATTGTGGGTAATATTAGCTCAAAAATGAGCACAAAACTGTGATTCTTAATGTACTGTGATTTTTGGATGTGTATTTAGGACAGAAAGTAGTCAAATTGGAATGCAGTGATCTGATGGTCTCTTCCCTTCTATCCAGATTGCTTTTTGTTTGTCACAAATTAAATGTTAGTCTGTGTCAGATATATGTATGTTATATATGCTTAATTTTGAGATGGACATAACGGAATGTAATTTGCATTTCAATAAGTGAGATGTTAGTTCAGTAACTGATCTGAAAGCATCAAGCATTCATCAAGCTGATTCAAACTGGTAAAATGATTCATCAAACAAATTAGCTCACAAGAGTCATTTGCTAGTGAATTGGACTACACTACTCTGTGTATGTTTTTGATTCAGTAAAAAGAGTCATCTGGCAGTAGTTGTTTTTATTGCTGACAACCCTATGCTTGAAGCTAAAAGCTAAACGTAATGCTTTGAATCATCAGTTGGAACAGGCTCCATCCATGTTATTCAAGCAGACATGATTTGTGGGAAGTAATGCAAACATAAGGGACAGAAAGACATCTTTGAACATCAGTGGCATTGACATACTGTAGGCTGATTTTACCAATCATTCAAGACTCGTTCAAGATTAAACATTAAGCAGAACAAACAGCCAGTTAAGTAATTTATGTCCAAGCAGGGAATAATGTTTTATAATGTTTTGGGAAGTTGATTACATTCTGGGAATTCTGGTATGCATCTTTCTGGGTAGTCAAACTGATTTGTTTGTCTATGTAAAGACTGTCAGCTACATCTGTGCCAACAGGTGTGTGTTTGAGGATAACGTTATCAACTGGAGTGAGTAACTCATTCTTGTGAGTGTGTTCGCTGAGATTTGTGAGAGGGTGTAAATATGTTTTAAAGGGTTTAGATAACAGCAGCACTTAGTGTGCGACCTGTGAGAGAGTGACAGAGATTATAGGAGATTAAGAATTAGGGGTAAAGCAGCAGAAAATCCACACAGGAAACACTCGATGACCAGCCACGGGAGGCTGCCGCCCACCCTCTCTCTCCCTCTTCCTGCCATGTTCTTTTCTCTATCTCTAAGGATTCAGAGTGTGTGAGATGGTGGGGAACGGTCTGAGAACGAGGAGAGAGTGAGTGAAGTGGGATCACAAACTCCCATTTTTCCTCCCCTGACATTTGTCCCTCCCTCTGCATATCTGGCGTTCTTCTCAAGGCCACACTTTCCTTGTTTCCTTCCTTTCTTTTGCAATGGGCTGTCTCATTTTCATTATTCTGCCTACTTTTCCTCCCGCCTTCCCATTACCTAACCTATTTAACTTTTTTTTCTCTTTTTTTCCCCCCTTGGTGTGCCTTCCTCTTTCTCATATGATGTTCTCTTTAGCAATGTTCGAGAGAGAGTACTTCCAGACTACTCTTAATATTTCGGTTGTGTATATATAGTATATACACTAGCATTCAAAAGTTTGGAGTCAGTTTTTTTTTTTTTTAAATACAGCAAGGATGCATTAATTTGAAGTGTGACAGTAAAGATATTTGTTACAATAGATTTTATTTCACATAAATGCTGTTATTTTTTTCAAAGAATCCTGAAAAACGTGTATCATGGTTTCTACAAAAATATTAATCAGAACAACTGATTTCAACATTGATGATAATAAGTAATGTTTCTTGAGCACCAAATCAGCATTAGAATGATTTCTGAAGGATCATGTGTTACTGAAGTAATGGCTGCTGAAAATTCAGCGTTGCATCACAGGAATAGATTACATTTTAAGATATATTAAAATACAAAAATTAAAATTGTAATAAGATTTCTCAATATTACGGTTTTTATTTTAATTAATTTATTTATTAATTTATTTTGAGCAAATAAATGTAACCTTTGTGATCGTTTAAAGCAACATTTCTAATTTTGGTGAGATTTTCCATCTTTTTATTTATTCGCATACTAGCCATCCTCCTTTTCTATCAATATCTATTTTGGGTCCTAATTAGGAGCTTTGTGCAATGATGCTTTTATTAATCAAGCAGTAAAATAATCCATTCCCGTTCTCAAAACAAGGCATTTGCGGATGAGAGTCCGAAGCAAGCACTTATGGAACAACGTTGTCCCTCACCACTTCTCAATTTTAGAATGAAATGACAGTCGTTTATTGTATTCATCAGCAACATCAGCTTGTTCCGTGCATCATACATCATTACGCCATTTCTGCTTCATTGCACATGTGCAAATCTTGTTGGTTTCGGTTTCAGTCTGATCAATTGTTACAGGTCCTATCGAATGGATTAGAGAAGGTTTATCCCACCCCTCTCAAACTGATTGAAATTTTTAGTCAGTTTGGGTATTTTTATTCTGAATGAGGTGTTTACAAACCATTTGTAATCTGAATACAGTGCTCCACATAAATGCACCTAGTGTCGTCATTCAACTAATCATTTGACAATGTTTTGACAAACTGTTTCATAGGGGAAGTACCGGTAGTCATATTCAGATGTGGGGGCTACTTCTCTTAGTTCTGCATTTCCTCTTGTTATATTTTGAGGATCTGAGCGTTTAAACTGTATATTCTGGTCCTTATCTCTTTCATTCTGTGCGTGTGATCTGTAGGCTCATGTGGCATTCTGATAATCTGAGTGAACTGTAAGGCAAAACAACAGACTGATGAGTATTATTCACCAGCACGAACAGAGCAGTGACCTGGTTACTGGGGATTATTGCTAACTCCCCCCTTCTTCACACTCTGTCTGTCTTTATGTCTCTCACTCGCTCTTTTTCTCTCTTTCTGTTGCCAACCCGATGTCCTTCTTTCCACTGCCCTTCCCGGCTGTCAGTCAAACAGCTCTATCAATAGAACAGAGGGAGACCGTTTTCGCCCCTCTCGCTCTCTCAACTCTCAGCTCTCGCCCTGACTTGATTAGTGCCAACAGACTGTTTACTAGTCAAACTGTGTCAGTGTTCAGGCAGTGAGAGTCTGTGCGTGTGTCCTCATCTGTGATTCAGTGCTTAGTCGATCCCAGCAACACACAATATCTCCAGCATGCACAATGACAGGAAAGGCCGAGCTGCCCTAACACAAACAAGAAGGGCAGCAGGCGCAGAATATGCTGTCTGGTTACATGCGATCTGCGCTGAGCTGTTGAGATTGGTGTGTGTGTGAGTGTGTTTGCTGCCAATCTGTAACGGGGCGTTCACACTGATGGCGATTTGCACTGGCAAAGTGACCGGAAGACATTAGATTTTCAACAAGAGCTGGCCATATCTGACACCGTTCGCAACGCGATGTAGGCATGAGAAAAGTTTTACTATAAGAACTGGGTATTGATTCATCTTGTTACTTGGTACTGTATATTTCTGTTTATAATTTCCATTTTACTTCCATATGAAATAAATTATCTTTGAATGATGCTGTAAATGATAGAGGGATGTCTTTTGAACTATTTATTAAAAGAACCAGCTTGTAAGATTCATTTCTTGAATCTGGCTATGCTGGTGTATTTTAAGGTTTTTTTGTTTTTTTTTTTCATTTTTTGTGCTTTTGTAACTTTCATTAGTTATTTATTTTTATGTTTCGATTTAGCTATAATTTAGATTTTATTTCAGTTTTAGCCATTTTAGTTCTTTAAGTTAAATATTTATATTTTAATGAAAATTATTTGTAATGGTTTTATTGAACGATAGCAATACTCTTGTATGTTTGTTTTTGTAAGTTTGTCTTGCCATTACTTCATGGTACAGTCTTTTTATTGCATAATCAATACATTCTGCAAACTCATTCACAACTCAAGTAGAGTAAAAGATCGATCTTGGGATTTTAGGAGAAGATATCAGGATCCATGTTAACATTTATTGTGAGCAATTTCATTGTTTTATAGGATTTAATCTGTATGATTTCATGTCTTCCGGTCATTACATATTCATTGGGCAGATGCTTTTATCCAATGCAACTTGCAGTGTATTCAAGGTTTACATTAATATGTTTGTTTTTTTCTAGAACTCAAACCCATTACTTTGGGATTGCTGGTGCCTTGTATTACAAGCTTAGCTTTAAGAAGTTTGCAAAGTGATTTTGTTTCTGCCCACATGAAGCAATGAGATATATAAAAAAAAATGATGCATGGAAAACTGTGAGAAATTGCCAGCATTGAATCATGCATCAATATGATGCATAATGCATTTCAGAAATGTTACTACAGTATAAAAGCTTTCCACTCTAGTTCATTTTAGAGACAAGAGAACTGATTTATTGCCATTTAATTGTAATCAGATTATTGCTAGTTACGCAAGTTAACAATAACAGGCCACCTAGCAGTAGGAACACCCTACATGGCCCAATAATACAGCCACTCATCGATTTTAGCGATAAAACCACTATATGTTTGAACAAAGCATAAGAAGGTGTGTGTACACATGACTTGTCAGGCTTTGGTTAATGCATTTCATACAGCCATTTTTCAAAGTCACCAAGTGACTGCGTTCACAAAGCGACTGTTTAGCTAATGTTTTTAACAGCAACGGCGTACAGTAGCGCAACAGATCATCTCTTTGACACACTGTCTTCTGAGGTTTAGACACATGACTTCAGATGTTTAATGACTGACCTTTAACCATAGGTGTGGTATCGGTCATGTGTCTAAAGGTAGCACAAAACGTGTCTCTTGTTTTTACGATTTCATAACTCTTCTCTGTTCCGCCGTAACATTAACGAGTAATCTTCCACCTACTATCAAAGAGAGTGCGAGACTGACAAACTCTCCTCCTTTGCGGTGGACTCACTGTGTTAACAGACACCCACTTCTAGAATAGCTTCAGGGCAAAGCTTCTCCACACTGATTCTAAAAGTAAAGCAGCCCACTCATGTTCCTCAGACACGCCACTCACAGCACTGAACACATCTGAAATCAGGCCAGAAGGTAAAAGTGAGAGGAAGACAGGGTTGTGGAGCTGTCGTGTCGTCCAATTTGTTTCGATTTAGCCAAACGAGCAGCCAGACACCTAATTTACCTGGTCGTCAGAAGGCATCTGGTCACGAACACTGAAAAAGATAAGAATAAACATTGGAGGCCTAGTGATTTAGCACATGTGGCATGATGTAGATCTGAAAAAGTAAATACATTTTTTTCAGCTTTAATTAAAAGAACAGTGTATGTGTACACTACCGTTCAGATGCTTGGGTTGATAATCATTTTTAATGTTATTGAAAGAAGTCACCAAGATTAATTTGTTCGCTCAAAAATAAATTAGAAACTGTAGTACTGTGAAATATTATTGAATATTAAAATAACTGATTTCTATTTTGATGTATTTTATAATGTTATTTATTGGCAAAGTTGAATTTTCAGCAGTCATTACTCCAGTCTTCAGTCTCAGAAATTATATTATATGCAATAGACTTATTTCATGTTTTTTTTTTTTTTTTTTGGTAAGTAAAGCAGAGTGGTAAGTACTTTCTCTAAAATTGCTAACTTCATATTGAGCATATTTGCCAAGTAGATTTAAAATGTTTCATGAGGAATTAAATTTTCCATGATTATGTTCCTTGAAATTATTATTCATTCATTTATTCATCAGAAGTACTAACAATAAGCATAAACTGTAGAAAAATGTGCCAAACCTTGAGCTGTAGCACCTGTCGCTCTACATATCCGTCTGAAGGATACCAACATTAAGAGAGAGTTTATTTTTTACAACATGCTTGATCACATCTGACCTTGTTGTTCTCTCACTGATCATGTCTGAACGTAGTTAATCATCTTTGTGCTCATTTTTTGAATTAATGAGTTATTTAGAATGCAAGATGACACTGGTATCTAATTGAACATTTTTAGTAATGCCACAAATTAATAATATTTTTTTTTTGAATAAACAAACAAGCAAAACAAGCCAAACAAACAAAATTGGCATAGTTAGAATTGCCCAGCTTTATCTTCAGGGGTTAAACACTGAAATGGAAAAATTGGAGATGCTGTAAAAATATCTTTGCCTTGGTACAGTCATACTCATGAGTCATGACACAAGACGCAGGCACAAAACTGCCTACCATAATAGCCTTTAGGAAACTGAATGGCCTAATAAAAATCATCACAATATTCAGAGTTTAAATTTATGAGTAAAATATTTATATATAAATATTCACCCAGCCGTTCTTTAAGACGTCCCATAGTGCTCATGAATCCAGTTTGCAACATTTCTCATTCTCCTTATTTCCCATCCTCGCTCTACTGTAATTTTATACTCCAATATAATAGTATAAAATAAAAGTCGCACAGAGGCCAAACTTACTGCATTTCTGTCTATTGAGAAAGCAAGCATCCTGCTCTCCATCAGGTCCTAAAGGTCAGCATCATGCTGTTATCACTAATTAACCAATCTAAATATCTCTACATAAGAGAACCTCTCATCTTATCGCCAAAAATAGCCCGTCTGGAACATGCTAAACTGACAAAATGTCACTCTCTCTCATGGTGAGCATCTCCAGAGTCCTCCGTTTCTCTGAGATGCTGTTTCATGTATGATTCTCTTTCTGAAAAGATGGATTAGGAATGATTTGTTCCTCAGATTTCCTTTTTTAGTAATGCTATCACCCTACTTGCGCACATGCGAGTGTGTGTGTGTGTGTGTGAGAGAGAAGAGAGATGTATTCGTATGTATGCATGTGTGTGTATATATGCATTTGTGTCTGTCTCTTTGGGATCCATGAGGCCTGTTTTTTGTAACACAGCACAGCCAAATCAATTAAAGTTTGATTTTAATTCGTGTGTGATGTTTTTCTTTGGTTTGGCTGAGTGTGTCTGTGTTTGTCAGCATGTTGAAGCGTGGTCTTTTGTGCAGAGACTTGTTTACATTCCTCTAGCTGTGAAAGACTGACGGCGTTGCTCTCTCACTTTTTCTCTCTCCTTTTTCTCTTTCTCTCTCATTTTATACCCTTTTCTGAGTCACATTCACAGGCTGCCCACTCCAGCTGTCATGATGGTTACTGACAGGGAGTTCACAGCAAGAAAAGGAGAGAAAGACGGATAGAGGCGAAGATAAACAGAGATTGAGTGGGCTGTGATTGCCTCATGCTGATTTGTAGACGGAGTAAAAGATGGATTTATGTATGTGTGGGTGTGTGTATGTGTTATGAGGAAGTGAATGCATGAATATGCAAACATGCACGTGGCCGCTGGTAATTACTGATGGCTTAGAAAGGGCAAAATCCAAAACGTTCATCTGTTAGAGCAGGCCAGAAGGTGTTTCAAATGTGAATTCTCACTGTTTACTCACTTTGTTCCAAACCCATATGACTTGCTTTTTTTTGCGTGAAACAAAATAAGGCTTTGAATATGACACTCTTTTCAGTATAATGAAAGCGAATGAGGAATAAGGCTGTCAAGCTCCAAAATTACAAAAAGCACTGTAAATGTATCATATAAGTTGTCCCTATGAATCATGTGCTAACTTTTTCTGAAGCCATTTAATAGATTTGTGTGAGGAACAACCTGAAATTTAAATAATTCAATGAAAATTGAATGACACTCTAACTTATGTTTTTCTCTATCATTGTACTGTAGATGAATATAAGATGAAGGGAGTGGAGGAGGTGAAATACATGCGTGGAGAAGAAGACAGAGTAAATGCTCGCAACCAGGAGAACCTGGTGAGAAACAAAACGTGTGCACACACACACCTCTGGGAAATTCTTCCTGTGCAGTGGTGTCCATCATATTTTTCTTTGTATTCTCACACACACATATCGCTTGAGGCTCATATGCCTGTTGTTGTCTTATACGTTGATGGTATGCAGTGAACACGAGTGCCGACATGTTTGGAATGTGGGAGAGGGAAATTCTGACAATTTTTTCCCTGTTTGTCACAGACTCTCATACTTAGACCCTCACAATACCAGACAAAATCTAAGATTCTGGTGTTTTTACATGCATTTTTTCATATGCACACTCATTAAAAAATTCTCAGACATCTGGACTTATCTGTAATAGTTCTTCATCTAAAGCGGAAGCTTTATCAACTATAATAATAAAGCAATCATGCATATTCTTATTGTTGCTGTAGTAAGAATATAAAAAAAAATGTTTTGTTTTTTTTTGTTTTTTTTTTATTTAACCCTAAAACTCTCTACACACCTAAACATGTGTATTGTTTTTTTTTTTTGTTTGTTTGTTTTTTTTCCTACTGAACTAATAATTTCATGATTTCTTGTATAATGACCTTTAGAATTAAACTGTCCGTTTAGCTACTTTACCTTAAATACTTTATGTAAACGACTCTGTTATGATTGGCTAACCTTTTCACCTGTTAAAAGAGTAATAATGTCACTGCCAAGTTGTTAAATACTGGCATTAATATGCAAATGTGGATCATCATATGTTAATGTTATATGTTAATGTGCTCAGTGGGGGTGTAAATTGCATCATTACTTTTATACAAAATAGTTACATATTTCAAATGTAAAAATCCACCATTTCAGGTTACCGGTGTATTTCTTGCACATACAGCCTTGATTATCCTATCTGTATTATTTTTTTTAAATAATTATAATATATAAAGATATGTTATGCATTAAAACAAAACTTAACTGAATTTCAGATACATTATATGATTTAGTGATCATAATAAAATTATTGTCCTGTTTCCACCCCTAATGCTCATGATTTCAACCTTATAATTAAAATGTGTAAAGAATTGTTTTTGCATCATAGTTTCAATAAATTGTTTGGTATGTCTATGTAGTACATTTCAAATAGAGCAAGTAAAGCTCTTTTTCCATGATATGTCCCCTTTAAACTGCCCGGCTTAATGAAGTTGTACAAGCAGAGCAGGTGCTCGGGTGCCCATGTTCTGATAAAGGGGGGTTAGAGGAGAATAGAGATGCAGTGAAAGCGAGGGCAGCCCTCTCTCTCGCTGTCTCACAGCAGGGCAGCATTCTCATTAGCAGTGGCCAAAGTAAGGTCACTCCCAGGGCCCCTGTATCATACTGTGTTCCAGACAGAGGAGCTAGTTCTGGCCCAAGTCCAGAAGCCGACAGGGCCTCCGCACCGGAGGGCCACCAGGGACGGTCGGCAGAGGCTGAATTTGGCTTTGTTTTGAACAGTAGTAAGTGAAAACGTGTTCTTTCCGGGTGTGTCTGCAGGAGAAGAACTCGATGCAGCACAGGACCAAACAGCACAAAGAGGTGCCTGGGCCCAGTGCCAATAAGACGAAGTGAGTGGGCGTGTGTTTCTGTTTGTCTTGTGTGTGTGTGTGTGTGTGTGTGTGTGTGTGTGTGTGTGTGTGTGTGTGGGTGAGGGCATTAGAGTTCTTGCTCTGTTGAAAATTTGCCAGAAGTCTGTAAATTGCGTGTGGTTTGTTTTGCTTTGTGGTCTGTCTTATCCCCTCTGGATCTCATTTGCATGTTCTGTTTGAACGTAATGTGCCATATGTTTCACAACTTATTGTACGTAAACATGATGTGTTTATTGCCTTCGGATGTAATTGTAAATTTCAATGTGTTTTAATGGCATAATTATTTGTGGTGAAATCGCATTTCTAAAGCATCAATAACAAAATTGTGATTGTAAATAAAGAATAAATAAAAAGGTTAACACTTTTATTCTAATTATTTTCTTTGTTAAAAGTCATTTAAAGGGGTAGTTCAACCATAGATGAACATTTTTTTTCATTTATTGACCCTGATATTATACATATTTAAATATATAACTATATATTTAATTTGCTTTATATACAAATATGAAGAGTTTAGATGCAAAAGCCTCTGTGCCGTCTGTAATTTTTTCTAAAATTAGCATTTTTATCAGTAATTTTACTTTAATGGCAATGTATAGGTCCTTTTCTATGGCATTTAAGTGAAATATAAATATAGGAGCCTGAATAAAATGCTCATTTTAGATGAAAATTTCAGATGGCACTTCGAGGCTTTTGCGTCTGAACTCTTCATATATATAGTCCCAAAAATTCCTTTGTCAAAATTCCAAGTGAAGTCTTGACAAAATGCATGCAACAAAATCAAAAAAAAAAACTGCCTCAGTCCGCAATATTCATCTTTGTTTATTTGGAAAAGAGCAGCATAAACTTTCTGCAAAATATCTTTGTGTTCAATGGAAGAAAGAAAATGATACAGGTCTTAAAACAAAATCAAGGCAACTGAAGTAAGGAGTAAATAATAAAATACTGTTGGGGTGATATGTTTAGCTATTTGTTAAACATTTAGTGCTTAACTAGGCAGTAGATGAAAATGTTTCAAAACATCTATAAGTATTTAAGTGTAAACTAATCTATGATCTTAATATTTTATTTGTTTATGACTTAATGGACTTTAATTTTCACTGGGCTTTGAACATTATGAGCACATTACACAGAAAGCTAATACATGTGGTATTCAAAACGTCTGGAGGTAAAGAAATTGTGTTTGAGAACGTTTATTATTGTTATTTATTGTTTTATGTGTGTGCCGATGGAGTAATGCTCAGTTAATGTGCTGTGTGTGTGTGTGTGTGTGTGTGTGTGTGGAGGCAAGGGTTTATGGTCCCTGCTGTAATGTGTCTATAAAAATGATTCCTGCCCAGCCACTCTGGATCCTACAAGAGCTGGTAGCTTTGTGTGTGTGTGTGTGTGTGTGTGTGTGTGTGTGTTCTTTATGCTTGTTGTAATGGAAAATTCTAGTGTATTTGTTGCTTGCCTTCTCCTACCCCCACTAACTTTCTCTCTTTCTCTCTCTCTCCATCTCTCAGCATACATACGTCAGAGAGTCAGCAGGAGTTCTTCAGAATGCTGGATGAGAAGATTGAGAAGGTGAGGGAGGGAGAAAAAGAAGGAGGCACAGAAGTAAAGCAGGCAGCAGATGGGTTAGAGATTTTGAAGTGCTAGTGTACATGAAACCACCCTTTAGAGGACTTTTTGTTTATCAAGATTGTGACATTTTAAAGATTGTCTTGTCCTTCCGTCATGTGCATCGCATGTCTGGTACTTCCTGTAGAACTCTGGAGATAAAATGCTATATTTATGGCTCTGGTTTTTTCCCAGTACTTACTTCCTTCTTTCTCTCTCCCTCTCTTATCTATCTTTGTGTCTCTTTTGAGGTCTGAGATCAATTGGTATAAAATTGATTGAATCTAAACATTTTAGATTTAGTTTTAAATAAGCAATCTGTTCTCATCCATAGTTGATGTTTGATATTCATGAGGAATGGGGTTTTGGTCCAATGAGTTTTACTTATGGTTGGAGCAACCTAGCAACCAACAAAATGTATCACTCTTGCTGCTAGTCAGGACTGAAACTCAAATTCACTTATTTTAGCATTTTTATTGAATCTTTCTCTCTCTCCATATTCTTTAGGGGCGGGACTACTGCTCAGAGGAGGAGGATGATGTGACATAGCAGAGAGGCGCCAGATCTTGCCAGAGATGGAAATAGAGAGAGAGTGTGAACTCAAAAATCAGTGTTTCCTATGTCTGTAACACTCTGTCAGTCTGCGAGTGAGTGTGCGTGCGAGTGCGTGAGAGCGTGTGCTTGTGAGAGCGAGAGAATGCAGGACTTTTCCCTCATAGGCTGTTGCACCCTTGACCCCTTATCCTCTCTTGGGGTTGCCTTGTTTGGAGATCTAGATGGTTTGGGGTGAAGAAAGAACAGCTTGATTGATGTATTATCAACACAGACTCACTCTGACGTGAAATGAGGACCCCCCGTCCCCCTCCGCTTCTGTCCTCCTACGGCCAGCATTGAAACGGCCTCCTTCCTCCTCCTGGCTGTGACAGAGCCATCTGAGAGAGAGAAAAAGAGATTATGTTGAGGAAGGCAAGATGAAAGGATGTGGAAAGAAGAAAGACGACATGCCCCTCCCAGTCCTCGTTTTAAGTGGCAGGCCAGAGAAAAAAAACAGACATATGGAGGAACCAGAAGAGAGCTTAGGAACATCCTCTGGAGATAACGGGGAGTGAATGTAAAGATGGAGGGTTGTGGGTTTTTGAGGGGAAAAATGATTGAACAAGAGCTATATTTTATTAAGAGCGACTATATGAACGAACTGGCAGATTATTTGATATTTTGACAAGTGCGCCATGGCAAGTCTGGACTCCTGCCTTTTGAAGGACCTTTTTTAATTTGTTGAGACTGATTTGTTTGTTCCATAAATGTTTTTTTCCTTTTTTTATTGCATAGATCAGACCTCTTCAAGCTTGTGCTGTAAAGGACAGGTCTGTACAGTGACCCCATAACACACTCGGTCACACACACACGCACACATACATAGAGAAATAATCACCACACCCTCTTTCCACACACAAATCCACACTTTCATTTTGTATATCCTGCTATTATTTGTAAAGTTCTCAGAAAATAGACGGAACTACAGTCAAACTAGTTACCCACACACATCCAAATATATCCCTTACAGCCACCTGCACACTTGCAGAATTTAACTTAAAGATCCGTGTTGACCGTTTGTGCTGCCCTTTAATAAAGGTAATGGACTGTGATGAGACTATGGCAGAGAAATGGGGTTGTCTTTTTTGTGTGTGTGTGTGTGTATGTGTGTTGTGTGTATTTCGAGGGCTGTATTTGTGTTCATTTTTTTTTTTTCAATGTTTTCTTTTTCTATTAAAATATAAGACACTGGAGCTATGGTTTCTGTTTGTGTGCTGTTTCACCCATTATTAATTGGTTGGTGTGTGCGTGTTAATCCATTACAGCGTCATATTTCCTGTTGGTGTTCTGACTCATAGCGTTAAAAATACTTAATGGTTTCTGGGGTCAAATTTCAGATGCAGAAATGTGCAGATTACATTTCCACCATGGGTTAAAATATTAAACCGTATCTATCTAATTGTCAAAATAGCTGTCCAACATCATGTCTTTTCGGAGAATCCACACAGAGACGAGGAGCATGATGTGCGTTTTAATTTCACTCAATTGTTATGTTGTGTCTCCACCTGCAGGTTGAAGAGTGGAACTACACTAGAAATGTGTAATATGTTGGGACGTTTTCGACATCGGAATATTAGATTAAAATGTATATTAGTGTATGTTTTAGATTTTATAACTGTTCACTGCTTTTCAGTCCTTTTAACAAATTTATTACCTTTACTACTTTATTAAAGGTTTAGTTCACTGGTGGACATTTCAGGGAATTTAAGATATTCTGACACATTACTGTTTCCACTGGTTAAACTCTGATGTGCTCCATCCACAGCTTTAATTTACTTGGTGCTTATGAGAGTCTATGTGTTTATTAATACTAAAATCTCTCGCGCAGCACAACTGAAAAAAATGGAAATGCTGCAAAAAAAAAAGCCACAAACGATATATTTTTAATAGTTTTAAGAGGTTAAAAAAAAATCTTTCTAAAACTATTTTTAATACTTTTTAATAATGAATTTTATATATAATAATTGTAATAATTTTTAAATTACTTTTGTAACACTTTTTGTATATATATATTTATAATATATTTATATGGCACATTATACCATTCAAAATGTTTTTGAAAAACGTCTTCTATGCTCACCATTCATCAAGGCTGCATTTTTTTTTTTAAATCAAGATACAGCAAAAACAGTTATATTGTAACCATAATTACATAATAAATAAACTGTTGTCTGTTTTAATATATTTTAAAATGTAATTTATTCCTGTGGTGGCAGAATGTTTCTTTGAATTTTATTTCAAATATATAATTTGCCCAAATTGGGAAAAAAGTTTTCCCATATTTATTGACAAGAGTAAGTCATATGTAAACTGTACATCTATATTTTTATCACACATGCATAACCTGTGGATATTTTATCTATAGAGTGAAGGCTTCATCTGCTTACTGCTCTGCAAAGTGGAGAACAGTACTGTTAGAATGTGGGCAAAGACAATTCTTTCCACTGTGAGGTAAAACCCAATAAATCCCCTCTTACGTGAATGCTGCCTCATTAAAGAACAACGTGTTCTGGAGGTTTGGCCGTGTTCTTCTCTCTCATGTTGTGGTGTGACACATGATTGAGTGAGTTTTACACAAGCTAGTGGTTGTTGTGCTCTCTCGGAGGAGCGGGGGTGCGCAGAGCGGGCTTCATGATTGTTGGTGTGTTTGAAGTGGATCTGAATGCTGTAAATGGGATCATTTTGGTAGGTTTAATATGTGAGAGCATGAATGTGTGTGACTGAACTCCATCTGGTGATGTGTGGAGCAAAGAAAGATCTGTTATGAAAGCGAGAGAGCTGAGTTCAGCCCTGTGAAGAGCTCTGGCTTGGTTGTCACATTGCCAACATGAGCTAACAGCAATTAACTCAATCCAGCATGCCTCTCTTGCCCTCCTTTCCTTTTTTCTCTCTCTTCTCACTCTCCTTATTCTGCATGTATATCTCACTTTTCTCTTCCCATCCCTCTCTTCTCCACTATTAAACACTTCCTACATGCCTGACACTGTAGAAACCCTTTAGAAGTGTAACCCATCACTGTCCTCTTATTATAAATTCTCTGCCATTCACTTTTTTAAAAACATTCCCACCAGAACTTCGACTAGCCTCTTTAAAAACTTGCTTTCATCGCTGAATTCGATCTACTAATAGCGGTCACCTTTCCCCACAAACAGAAAGCACAACCTTCCTTGAATGTTGTTGTATGCATTACTTTTAGGACTTGACACCAGTGTGGCCTGATCCAAACTTCTCACATGTTTTTTGGTGGAGTAAAATATTGCAGAAACTATCAGAATAACTCATTTGATGTGAGAATTTGTATTTGTATCAGACATAGACAAAGTCATAGACGCAGCCTACGGAAATCAGGTTTGCACCAGCCAGAGTAATTGAGCCAGACTTCTGCTTTGGCTGTCCTCAGAGAGCTTTTCTGTCAGCTGAATGATGAAATATACATTTATATCTCCCTATAATTTCAAATATAATTGTAAGACAGCTAGCTAACTTCGTCCAGCTGGTACATGCTAACATGTTCCAAGATCCAGATAACATCTTAAACTTGATTTAGCAAGGAAAACCAATTCCAGAAGGCTAACCGAACAGAATCATTTGAATGCTAACTGTTATTAAAAGATCAGACTTTTATACTTTGTTCCTCGTTTCCAATTTTTAAACACTAGGGGTCGCCATTAGATCAAATGTTGCCTACGCTGCAAAGACATGCGTGTGATCGTATTTCGCTCCCAAATGCCATATTTAATCCAGTAATCGTATACAATACAACACCAAAAATAAATTGTTAAAGTTGTTTGAAAGAGCAGCAGGTGTCGGCTGTAGGGAACTGGATGATGTCAGGACTGAACTCTCTATGAGTTATGAGTAATGTGGAAAGAATGGAGGGAAACGAATGGGAATATAAATTATTTTGTTATTAAATGTTTAGTTAGTAAAATGTTCTCCGCAGTACTTATTTATATTTGCATATTTGCAGACAGCATTGGCCAGCTTGTTGCTTCGGGGGCTGTTACGGTAAGTAGGATATTTAAGTAGCATCTACTTTATGAAATATATTGTAATAAAACGCTATCATGTTCAGATTTATATCACTGAGCAATCTTTCACCAGTTCTATGCGCAGTCGAGATCTCATCCTTGCAGTGCCTCAGTGATCTGTCATTGTGAAAGGTGTGAAAATCTGGTGGAGGCAACCCACTTTCGTCAAGAGGTAACTTCTCCACCTCTCTCAACCCCTCCTTACACACCCTCTGTGTCTTTCAGCTTCCCATTCACTCACACACCCCGTTCAGGCTGTGACAGCGGTAGGGCAGAGATGCCGGCTGAGGGATTCGTGATGGTGGCTGTGATTTGCGCTCTGATGGCGCACAACTGCCGTGGGGAGCTTGTGGCTCCCGTGCAGGACCTGAATCCCGTGCCCGAATCCTCCCTGCTTAAGCCAAAAGTCATGATTGCGATTCTGGCTCGGAACTCGGCGCACAGCCTGCCGTACTACCTGGGCTGCATCGACCGCCTGGACTACCCGAAGGACCGGATTGCGATATGGTGAGAATCTCCAAACTGGACTTTATTGGAATGCTCGTGTAGAGAACGCATGATGTGTGTGATGACATGGTTTGCTTTGCAGCAAGCGTGGGGGCTGAAAACTGAGAAGGTCTAGATACATAGTGGAGTTATTGTGGAGCGCGCGCAGGTAAGGTTTGGTTAATGAAAACCTTCTGGCAGATAGAGGAACAGAGACGCCGCTGTCTGCGTGAAGCAGACCTGTTAAAGCGGGTTTACTGCACCCTGTCCGCGCGTGTGTGCACGGATTTAATCACATGTTAAATGAAGATGAAAGGCGTTTTTGGCTAAGTAACATGCACTGTCGGTTCTCTTTATAATTAGAGTTTTAGGAGAATTTCTATCAGCATAATTTTCTAGAGACAATCAGTTGACATTCGCGCAGCCGCCCCTACCATCCGTTTTGTTACATAGGCAACTTATAATCTGTCAGTGTGTAATAATTAATGAAATAAAAGTGATAGTTAATTATGTTTTGTCTGAAACATCACTGGAGCTGCGCACCGTTGCTGTGGTGACTTTCTCAAGCGTGGATATAGGCTACCACAGATCATGAGCATCATCTATGAACTGTACTCACTTCCCTTCAGCTTTCTCTAGAGTAAACAGTTGATTTACATTTCTTTCCAAATCAGTGGTTGGAGGCACACACAGACACCCACTTTAATTTCAGCTTCCTCTCTTCTCTAATGACACTTCACCATTTGAGCGGAACTGCTTTGATTGATTGGAAAGCATTCAGTTCTGTGTCTGGGCTGACGATATGCTCCACTCCACTGTTATGCCTTATGTTTTACCATTTTTTTAAATGTATTTCTTCTGGCAGGCTTTAGCTGGGGAGTGTTCAGAACGAGGCACACATTTATGAAGAGTAATGGATTTTGAATCCTCTTGCATATCATTTGCATTATAATATATCAGTTCTACTAACTTGCTGTTTTCATAATATTGAATGTAAAGTCGCACGGAAGTAGCAGCAGATCTTTTTTTTTTTTTTTTTTTACCTTATTGTGATGTACATGTGAGTGTTCTGTCCTTCGTTTGTTGATTGGATTTTGAGATGTAGGTGTTGCAGTTGAACACATGTAAAGTCGCACAGAAATCCTGCATATGTCACAAGAGAGAAGACTGTGGTTTTCACCGGTTATGACATTTTGATAAAACATTACAAGTCAGCAACAACAAAAAATTACTTGTTTACAGTAAGATCAATAACATCCATTTAGAAAATAGATAGGGTGAATTTTTATGTCATGGCAACTTTAGCTGCCTGTGGATATTGTGTGTGTGTGTGTGCACTATTATGGAGTTTTTCAGGAGTTTACGGAACAAACCCAGCAGTCAAATGACAGGCTGAAAGTCTCACTGCATGGCAAAAGAATGTGGGGAATTAGGGGGAAGAAAGGATAGAGTGAGAGGAAAGGGCAGGGAAGGGGAACTGTTGAAAATTACACAGGGGCACCATGAGTGGCCTAACAATCTGCATTCCAGCACTATCGACCACATGCAAAGGTCACTCACAAAGACATCTCTCTGCCCCACTTTGTCTTCTCTTATTTGTTATGGAAGTATCTCAGATTGGATCAAAGTCAGTATGAGATAGAAGAGTTACATATACACTAATTTTTGTGTGTTAACTCAACTAGCCTGAAAAATACTGTTAAATAGCATAATTTGAACTGAATAAGCAACATTTGATACAGTTATTGTAATCTTGACTAACACTTTTGGAGATTTGTTAGTCAAGTAAATAATAGCTATCCTTGTAGGTAACTATTAAAAATGGTAACCAAGATGGTCGACATGAAATGAAAATTCAAGATCGCATTCAGATCTGCCTCCATCCAACCGACAACTGATGGATAGAACCAAGTCTTTTCGATAATCTGTTTCACTCAGATGTATATCACAATCAGGACGAAAAGATATGTCGCTACTTCCATTTCATCACAACTTTAAAGGAACTTTGATTACAGTTTCTGTGATTGTTTGGCTTTAGCAGGAGCTAAACTACTGTAATGCTGAAGAGAATTGTTAGCGCTAACAAAGGAGACAGAGAGGACAATCTCCTCTGACAGTATCTTGATTAACGGCTCAGACATTCTTAAGTAATAAAGAGGGAAGAGTGTGAATCCAGCATCATGTTCCCTAAAGGCACAGTCCTGTAATTAACGAAATGGTGTTCAAGCTAATGGTGCCAACACAGCCTTTGACATAAGTTAGACATGACTGATCAAGTTACAATCAGAATTACTGAACACAGACTTGTTTATAAGAGCCGACTGCTCTTTTGTCTCTTCACTATAGCCTTATCTGTATGATGTGATCATTTTGACAGCCATGCAAGCAGTTTCCTTTCAGACTCATTCAAGCTGCTATGATGCTGTTGTTGAGGAATTCTGGGCATTTTGGCAAGTTAAATAAAGCACGCTGAATAGCTATAACAAAGGGCTTTAGAAAAGAATAGGGATATGTTGGGCATTGATCTGTGAATGATTATGTGTATGTCATTAGAGCAGTGTGTTTGTTTTTTATTAGGTTTGCATGAGCTTTGCTGTAACTAAAACCCCGGCTCAGTGTTTGATGGGGTCTAACTTGGAGCTCTAACTTGCAGTTCTTCAGTACAGTATAGTGTCCAGAACCAGTTTCTGCTCTTTCCAAAAACTGTTACCTCAATTCAGCTGTCCATCCCTTCCACCCAAAACCCAGAAAAAGGCCTCAACCCAGCAGGGGTTATATACATACACATATTGGTTGTTAATATTTCATTATAATGTAGTGGATATTGCAGAATTTTCATTGCGTCAATTGCTTGCAATTTTGGAGTGTTTTTCACATGACATTTTATGGTTCTATTGATTAAAAATGTTCTGAGGTCCAATGCAGCTGCTAATGAAATATCTGGAATGCCATTGCATAACTTTCTCCAGGTATTATATATGCCTTTTTGGGATTTTTGTATAGGCAGGACATCTGCAGGGACATATAGTGAGGTATTTCAAGGTTATTGGCAGGGAAATGCAGTTTTATTGCTCTCTGCTGGTTTCATCCTTCTGGTAAACCACTGAGAAGACTAACATTGTTAGTCTTAACAATCAGTCAATCTATCTGTCTGCCTCTCACTTTTTCAGTCTTTTTTCTCACACCTCTTTTTTTATTTTTTCACTGTCTATTGTCTTGCTCTTGTTCTGTGCATAAGCACATATCACATACATTTTACACAGTGTTTCACAGATGTGTTTATATACTCAGGAAGATGAAGGGAGAGTCATGTGATTGTTTGATAAACTCTGTCAGTGTGTCAGGTGAGACTGGGAATCTCTTCTGAGTTCCAAACCAACTAGTCTACTCTATGCACTCTGAAAAGAGCATTTGTGCTTTTACAGATGTGTGTTTACAACTAATTTGACCACTTTTGTTGCTTTTATCAGATTTGTAACTCCAAATCAGGTAGGAGAACAATGACTCACTGAAAAGCAGATTAAGTTAAAGTGTTCGGGATGGATCTCTGAGGCCCTAGTGTGCAGTTGTATTTAATGTGAATGTGATTATGTACTTGTAAAAAAGATGTTTCGTCAAATGTCATGAGGGGGGATGAACTAGCATCACGCTCTAGATGTGTTTTTTGTGACATGGGAGAGCTGTGTTGACAGAGGGTGGCTGGAGGAATTGGAGTACAGCAAGGGTTTCACAAGCCCCTTTGCCCCCTCCTCAATCTACAGAGCCAGGCAGCCACGTCAGCTCACGTGCACACACACACACACACACGCATGTATATACACACACATCTGTAACTGGCTGTGTTTGAACTAATGGACATTTTCATTAATATTTAGAAACTTTAGTTTTAATTCCATTCAGTTTTTTATATATTTTCTAAATAAATAATGTTTCAAAGCAGCCGTACAGAGAATATTTTGCCACTGTGTATGCAATAGTATGCTTGTCAATTTTTTGTGTTCTAATAGGGATAGTTTGAACAGTAGAAGACTTTCCAGTATCTTTTTTACCGGTTTACCTAATTATGGGTTATTTCATTTCATCTCTGTTTTTACTCAAACCTGACTGCTTTTTGTATTAGGGGATAGTCCTCTTTATCTCTGATGGATTTTCTGTGCAGGTGGAGAAAGTATAAGATGTGCATATTTGGAGGTGAGTAGCATGTGGTGTCCAGATGCTGTCAATAAGAACATGGAGGAGAAAAAGAGACAAAAATAGAGAGTGAGCCTCAGGCAGTCAGATAATGAGCTGGAGACTTATGGTAAACTTCAAAAGGGCGGTGAAAGAAAATCGAGCGCAGCAGGAGGGCACACATATAACCTAAAGCTAAATATCCTGACACACACACACACATACACACACATACATCCCTAACACTTTTAATCACCTTTATCACAAGTTCCACTTACGAGATATTGCAAGTAGAATAACTTTCAGTAGGAAAAGCACCTAGGTAATATTGTAGAATATGGACCTTATTCAGAGAGTGTATGTACTGTGGTCAATGTCAGCAGTCTGTTTTTACCCCTGGGTGTGGAAATGTATTAGGGATCGAGGTGAGAGTGAAAGGTGAGGAGAATGTGTCTGTCCAGATATATGATTGACTGAACCTTCAGAAACCAGAAGTTTGAGTCATTCTTATGCTAGCATGTTCGAATTCCTCAGTTTGTTTTTGCTTGTCCGGTCATGAATATGAGTGTTGCCCCCTGCGGCCAGAGCTAAGACACAGCCTCAGAGACTTCATAGAAATACACTCACATCTGCACAAATGTGCTTACATTTGGGTGAATCAAGAAGCATGCCTGGGTATATTTTTATTGTTATGAAAACAAAAAATATATTTTTGCATAAAGAAAATGAATGTTTTTTTTTTTTTTATTAAATATATATTTTTTATGGCCCTAAAAATAAACTTAATGTTTTTTATGCAAAATTTAGTCTTTTGATTTTAGGAGAATAATGACCCAGACATGTTCTTCATGAGATTTCCCCATTTGCTCCTTCCCCATTTAAAGTCAGACCTAATGAAAACATGTAGTAATGAAGCATAAAGTCATGCATAAATCATAAATCTTCATTCCCACCAGAGACACTTGCACACTTCACTATTTGTATTTGTGCAGTTTTCTTTGTCATGGAGCAGCATAACCCATAAAAATGCATGGTGTGAGTCTCTCCCCAGGAGGGTCGGAGAAGAACACATGCACAATCATTTGCCATCAGAGAGTCATTTAAAGAGATGCAGCGAGTCCGAATATTCCAGATGTTTATATCTGTTGCAGCAGTGTGACGAAAACCACAACTTATTTAATTCATATAAATGCTGAGCTAGAATGAACAGGGAACTGAACAGAAGTATGAGAATTGCATGCAAATAAAAATCTAACACACGTGTATATATCCTCATATAATAAAATGCATGTGCTCTTTTGCTTTTCTGCCTCATTGTTTATTCTGATTTTAATGGATTTTTCACAGATGGTATTATTGCAGCTTAAATGCCTGTTTTCCTTTAAAACAACTGTAGCACACTTACATTCGCTGAAGTCACCAGAAAAGTGTGTGTCTGAAAGCAGTGATCTATTTGACACAGCATTACCTGTAATTACCTGTGTCAGGTGTTTCGAACCAGTGATAAAGAACCAGACTGCTTACCAAGCATAATGCTGTCTGTTCCCTTTGCTTTTGTACATCTCATAAAATCTTGGACACCCATAAAGCATACTTAAAACACATATACATCATCTTGGCCTGTATTTTCGGCACTCTTTGTTGGAATATGTTGTTAAGAGCGAGACTGTCTTACCTGAGTAATTGTCTGTTTGTGTGAGTGACAAAATAGCAGTCATAGTGTTGAATAGCTGGTCTATCACTTATTATTTAAAGATGAAGCGTGTGTAATAATATGAATTTACTTACATGCACACACTGTTATCTGTTGTCTGACAATGTTTGTTTGTGGGAGTTATATGTGTTTTGTGGGTTTACACTAGTATTATTCACTGCAGATGTTCAAGGCAAACATCTGTGTAGATTTGAAAGGCGGCAGTGGGAAAAGGGTGGACATGTCCCTCAAAGAAAAAAAAATCCCTGAAAATAAATGAATAAATATATATTATATATATAATAAATAAATATTAAAAAAAGAATTAATATTTTTAATGTTAAAAATATCTAAATATTCTTAAAGGAACATAAATATTCCTGAGACGTAAAATAACACAAAATAGACTTTTCCTCAGAGAATGTATTGTGAATAGATTCATGTTTTGTCATGTTTTATGCATAGATCCAAGTAAATTGAGTAAAGTTAATGCTTTAAATAAATGAAAAATATAATAATAATACATTTTTCTTGCTAAAGATATCTAAACTTTTTTAAAAGAATGTCAGTTTACTTGAAGTACAGTACAATGGCACAAAATAGACTTTTTCCCCAGAGAATATATTGTAAACAAACTCATGTTTTGTTTAAAGTAAATTTAGTTAAGTTTATGCTTTAAATCAAGTAAATAATGTAATTTAGCTAATTTTTAATTAGGAACTTAATTAGTACTTGAAAATAAGACAAAAAAAGTTGGTTATGAATGGCTTTTTGACTTTATTATGACTCATTTATCTGTTTTTGCTCTTGTCTACACATTAGGTGAAATGAAGTTCAGTTTATTTTTCCCCGTTACCTCATGTGTCATTCTGCTACTGCTTCAGAACATCCTGCAATGCTCTATAAATATGAATATACACACAAGTTAAATTTTATTTCTGGTAAAGGTGGGGTGAGGAAATGTGAATGTGTGTGTGAATATGACGACTGAGGTGATGTCAATATTTGTTGGCTCTTTCCCACATGGTTTTACTGCAGAGTCCCTGTGCAGTGGAGGTTTCCACTGGCACAGCCAAACGGCTGAGGACACTGAATGTGTTTGTGTGCTTGTGTCAGTGTTAACATGTGATCTCCACAAGCCACAGAGTAGTAATGCTGGGAAAGCTCACGGTTATGTCACACTGTTTGTAGGTTTGTCGCTTTTAACGTAGTCAAAACATGGAGTAGTTGTGTTGTTTTGTCTAATGCTTTTGTAAGTCATAGTATATATAGTATCGTTTTATGAAATCTGAATTTTATGAATCTGCACTTCACCTCTGAGATGCTAGTAACATATTTAACTATGCTAAACTACGCTCTTGAAATGCTGAAATGAAACTTAGACAATACATCTTTTACCTTTCACAAGCTGCTGCAGGCAAGCTGTTGTGAAGTGCCTCACTTCCTTGCAAACCCATAACCATGCCTGAGGAATTTATCAGCCCTAGGAATACAGCACTAGCTGCTTGCTAACATTTTCAGCTAGCACTTTTGACATCTTCATGTGAATTTCATTAGTCTTATCTGGCTTTTCCACATGTCTAGGAGAAAGAAATACTAACTCAAAACACATTGTGCACTGTTCCGCCTTTGCCTGAGCTGTATTTGGAGATCGTCTTGTTTATGTTAAAATGACGTAAATTCTCCTTTGTCGTTTCTTGAAGGGCTGCAACAGACCATAATGTGGACAACACCACAGCTATGCTGAGAGAATGGCTGAAGAACAGGCAGAGCAGATACCATTACGTGGAGTGGAGGCCCATGGATGAGCCACGGTTGGTTGAAAACATCTTGTTCCATAACAACCCTTAACAAAAAGTAGTATACTTCAAGTTCATTTTATTAAGTATACTCAAGTAAAGTTCATTTTAAGTATACTTTATGTAGCAAGTATACAAATATCAGTGTTCTAGTAGTATACTTGTAAGTGTACTGTTTCAATACTTCTTGGGACTAAATTGGCCCACTTTCTAGTATATAAAAGTATACTTTTAAGTATAACAGTAGCAAATTTTGAGTACACAGCTAGTTTACCTCTATGTTTGTAATTTGTACTGCAATTATACTAAAAGTGAACTTATAGGTATACTGACAGTTTACTAATTAAATACTTTGTACACTTTGAAGTATAGTCTCAGTAAACTACTAGTTTAGTAGTTTGATACTGCAAGTATACTCATAAGTTTTCTTTAAGTGAACTTTACATCATACTTTAAGTATACTACTATGTCCCTATTTAGGTTTTAATTTGTATATATTTTGTTATATGAATATCTGAACATACAAAACATCCAAAGAATGAACAGGGTATCTGCTTGTAAACAAAAACATTTTATTCTAGCTTCATGCATTCTTTTTTTAAACACTTTAATGTGGGTAAGTTTCATAAAAAATAAAGAAATAAAATTTTGAACAAAAATCTCAAAAAAGTAGATGGAGTCGATCAACACCCCAAAGCTTGACTGTAATTATTACCTCTTCATCAGTCGACATTTTATTCCATAACGTTACAGTTTTGATGCTGTTTCATGTCAGATGATCGTGTTAGATTACATGTGTTAGTATCTGTTGTTTCTTCTTCATCTTCACTTGTTTTTTTGGAAATTCTGTACAGAAGATGTGTACTAGCGCCCTCTACCGTATAACAATAAAAACATGAATTCTAGGAGCACAAGTATAGCTCAAATATATTTAGACTTTTTGTAAGTATAAGTCAAGTATACTTAAATGTCATTTTAAGTATATTTCTGAGGAGTACATAAAGCCCATTTCTGAGAAGTACATAAAAAGTAAACTAAAAGCATACTTTCCTATTTTTAGTTTAAAAGCAGTATACTAATAGCACACTTATATAAACTTCTTTTTCATAATGGAAAGTCAATTAGTTCCAGAACAATGTCAATTAGCACTAATGGCTTTTTATGTCAGGAATTTGCAACAGTCTACTAATGTCTTTCCCATCCAAATATAGTGATTTCCAGAACAAGGATTAAACAATAATCCAAACCTGTTATGTTCCAAACCTGTAGGCCCTATGACTTTCATGGAACAAAAATGAAATGTTTTGAAGAACTCTTCATTATATTTATATAAGCAATATTATACAAATTTTCATGTACCTAATGAATGGACACACATGCTTTCAAGCTTCAAAAAATGATACTAAATCAACATAAACATATCATAAAAGTGTTCCATATGATTCATACGCTATATTCCCAATCTTCTGAAGTCATATGATGTTTAAAATAAAATGTTTCACTGAGTGATTCAGTTTTTGCACTTAAAATCTCGACATCTGCCCTAACTCTCCTTGCCATGCTCATGAGAGAAGTAGCAATGTCCAATTTGTGTTAAAAAATAAAATGAAAACATAAAATTAACATAAAGGCCAAAAAACAACAGTAGTGCTGTAGATATGTTGAAGATGATAAGGTTTATTATAGGAGTAGAAAGAGTGGTATTAAATGTTATTTTAAGATTTTATTTTTATTATTTTTTTTTTTTTGATGTAAGGTCATACATGGATGAATCGGGGCCGAAACACTGGGCTCCATCTCGTTTCAATCATGTAATGAAGCTCAGGCAGGCGGCACTGAAGGCTGCACGAGAGCACTGGGCTGATTATATACTGGTGAGATCACACTGACATTTTTGTCATAACTGACTTATTGTTACATCCATGTTAAATAAAAACCTCAAGTACGATTACGCCAACCCTTATTCATCATGACACTCATATTGATGCTAAATTGGTATTTTTATGTAAAACTAGAGCTCTCCAACTTTACCCCTCTCTTTTTCTCTCAGTTTGTTGACAGTGATAACCTCCTGACCAACCCACGGGTGCTGGATCTCATGATGGCAGAGAATTTCACACTGGTGGCACCCATGTTGGATTCGCGATCCCTCTACTCAAACTACTGGTGTGGCATCACACCTCAGGTAAAGCTCGGCCCCCTCAGAAAGAGTAATATATTAAAGTGATAGTTCACCCACAAATATAAATTGTCGTCATTTACCCACCCTCATGACTTTCTTATGTGGAAAATAAAAGAAGATATTTTTTTTTTGTCAATACAATGGAACTCAATGGTAACCAAAATGTTTTGGTTACCAGCATTGTTCAAAATAGCCTTTCGGGATTTTGCACAAGAAAGGTTTGGAAGAACATGAGGGTGAATAAATTTCATTTTTAGATGAAGTGTCCTTTCAAGGAAAGATTTACTGCTGTTCTTCAAAATGCATTCAAACTAAAATGTACATTCAACGTTCACAACGAAAACTATTCATGAGCATTGCTTCAGTAGCATGTTATCTCTGCCATTTTCTCAGGGTTATTACAAGCGCACCCCAGACTACCAGCCTATTCGCGAGTGGAAGCGTTTGGGCTGTTTCCCGGTTCCCATGGTGCACTCCACGTTCCTGTTGGATCTGAGACGTAGTGCCAGTCTCGACATGGCTTTCTACCCACCTCACCCTGACTACAGCTGGGCATTTGATGACATCATGGTCTTTGCATTCTCCGCGAGACAAGCTGGTGAGAGATGGTCGATTAAAAATTATATGTATTTATCTGATTATATGTTTTTTCTAGACTATAGTGTTTTATCAATAACAGTTTAAAGTAAGGTTTAATTCAGTATAATTCAAGTTAATGCATTAATGCAAAAATCAAATAATAAAATCTAATATTATAATATTAATGCATTATAAACAAACAACAGTATCTTTTACATTGCATTTATTCATATAGCAGGCACTCTTAAAATAACTTATCACAAATTTACACACAAATGTAATGAATAAAATTCTATTTATGTATTATTCTGCTAAATAAAAATCTTTTCATGTAAAATCATTTTTTTGTTGTTGTGTAAATTAAAATGTGTTTTATATGTAGAAATTAACATTAAGCTAGATTAATTAATGCTGGTATTGTAGTAGTTTTCATTGTTAGGTTATGATACATAACGCATTAACTAATGCTAAACCATTGAATATTATTGCAAGTAATGCAAGTTGTTTTCGAAATGAGTGCTTTTAAGCACAGAATGTTTTCAGAAGAAACAGATGAATGCAGTTAAGAGTACTGTTCTTCTGTTTATGGGGCCCAGAACAGACACGGATCAGAAACTTAACACATAAAACACTGCACCTCCAACTGTCCAGCTCAGTAGTGTAACAGCTTTAATGTCGGATAATCTTGTGGCTAATGTAACCAGCTCCAGATGGGCATTTTTATGGCCTCTTTGGGTGCTTGTGGATGTTCCATTAAGGAAAGAGAGCGTGCAGTGGATTTACAGTAAATCATATACACACACATCTAACACAAAGCCAACAAACCATGACTCCAGACACACCCCTTGAATACAAACCCTGACAACACAAAACCACACAAACACATTAATGATGTAATACTCATGTTTCTCATTGTTTTGGGTAGGATGACTACATAGGTCGTGTAGAATTATGTGAGATATACAGTGTTTGCGTGCAGATGCATTTCATGAATGAAAACAATGTATGCTGTTTTTTTTTCTGTAGGTGTTCAGATGTATGTGTGTAACAGAGAACATTATGGTTTTCTGCCTGTACCCCTGAAGGCCCAGCAGAGTGTAGAAGAAGAGGAGGAGAGTTTCACACACACCATTACTGAGGCCATGAGTGGGTATTATCACTCACACACACACACATTAAAGCATAGATGTTCATTCATTCATTACAGTTCAAAAGTTTGGGGTTGGTTCAATTTTTAAATGCTTTTGAAAGAGGATTTTATGTTCTGAAAAGCTGAGTTTATTTGATCAGAAACAGTAAAAATGGTAATTAAAGGGATACGCCAACCCAAAATGAAAATTTTGTCATTAATCACTTACCCCCATGTTGTTCCAAACCCATAAAAGCTCCGCTCGTCTTCGGAACACAATTTAAGATATTTTTGATGAAAACCAGGAGGCCTGTGACTGTCCCATAGACTGCCAAGTAAATAACAGTATCAAGGTCCAGAAAAGGTATGAAAGTCATCATCAGAATACTCCATCTGCCATCAGACGTGCAATCTGGGTTATATGAAGTGACGGGAACGCTTTTTGTAAGCAAAGAAAATAAAAATAACTACTTTATTCAACAATTCCTTTGTCAACAGTCTCCTCTGTGTCTCTCCATATCACCGTATGCTGTGTATGCTCTTCTGTATCAGCAGCGCCACAAGGATGCGCTGTTTCTACGTGTATTTAGCTTTGATTTGAAAGAAAACAGCGCATCCTTGTGGCGCGAATGATACAGAAGAGCATACGCAGCATACGTGATATGGAGAGACACAAAGGAGACTGTTGACAAAGGAATTGTTGAATAAAGTAGTTATTTTTATTTTCTTCGCTTACAAAAAGCGTTCCCGTCACTTCATATAACCCAGATTGCACGTCTGATGGCAGATGGAGTATTCTGACGATGACTTTCATACCTTTTATGGACCTTGACACTGTTATTTATTTGGCAGTCTATGGGACAGTCACAGGCCTCCTGGTTTTCATCCAAAATATCTTAAATTGTGTTCTGAAGATGAACAGAGCTTTAACGGGTTTGGAACGACATGGGGGTAAGTGATTAATGACTAAATTTTCATTTTGGGGTGGAGTATCCCTTTTATGTGAAATATTATTACAATTTAAATAACTTTTCTGTTTTAATATGTTTTAAAATTTTATTTATTTCTGTGATGCTCCAGCCTTCAGTGTCACATGATCCTTCAGAAATCACTCTAATATTGATTGATTTGGTGCTCAAAAAACATTTATTTTTATTATCAGTGTTGAAAACAATTGTGCAGACTATTTTTATTTATATATTTATTTATTTATTTATTTATTTTTGTTGAAATCATGTTTTTTTTTCAGGATTCTTTGAATAGAAAGTTTGAATAGAAAATCTTACTGACCCCAAATCTTGGAACAGTAGAGTTTTTATCAAGCCATTTTCTTCTTGGGGACCGTTGCCTGGTCCCCACAATGTTCAGCAAACACACACGCCCATAAGAAGCACACCCATGGCCACTGCCCCTAATAAACCTCCTTTTTCCAGCACTTTAGCTCTTTTACACTTTATATTTTCAGCCTCCATTCATTCATTGGAGGTTTTATTTACATTTTGTTGTGGTCCAACGTGTGATTGTTAGATGTGCATTTAATGCATTTAAGACTAAAATGTCTTTTCTCACAGTTGATCATAACATTAAACCCTCTGAGTTTCTCTTCACTTCACCCAAACCCCAGGACAAGATGGGCTTTGATGAGGTAAGACAGCAGAATTTCTGGAATGTCTTGCTTGACTGGACTCATGATAGTTATTAAGCAGAAAAAACTTCAGCTGATTTATGCTTCTTTGAAGTGACATTTTCTTACCTTGCCCTACTTCATTCCTCAGACTCTCTCCTTCTCTTTTCTGCTCAGATCTTTCTGATTAATCTGAAGCGGAGGTTGGACCGGAGGGAACGGATGTTGAACACCATGGCGGTGCTGGGTCTTGAGGCTACGTTGGTTGATGCTGTAGATGGGAAGTAGGTCATCAAGGGGACGTTCTGTGGAGTCACCTTTGTGATGTTTGGGTATTTTGAAATGTGGCAGAAGAATTCAAGTGTAAGTAATTCAAACTGATGATCTGACCTTTTTATTCCCTGCCAGGGCTCTGAATACATCTCACCTTCAAGCTCTAGGCATAGAAATGATGCCTGGATATAAAGATCCATATTCTGGTAGGGTGCTGACGCGTGGAGAGATTGGCTGTTTCCTCAGCCACCACTTCACCTGGAAACAGGTACGGACACACCCACATATAAACATGTGGCACTCCCCATAAATAAGGTACGGAATACAGCTCAAGAGGGTTTTTTTTTTTTCCCCCAATAAATAATTAATGAAAGAAAATATCCTTGTCAACCAACGGGGGTAAAGTTTTAGTGACTTATTTTCAATTAATCTGTATAAAGTTTTCAGTGTATGAAACCATTATGAAGTATAATTATACAATTTAAAACTCAGATTTTTTTGTGTATTACATCAAATAAATATCTTAAATATATTTAAAATAAATATAATAAATAAGTAAATGTGATGAATAAAACATTAAATAGGAAACACATATTTCCCATTAATTAAAGAATATTACTGGTTTAAATGTTTTCTTCTAATAACTTGTGTAAGAGTTGAATGGTTGAGATTTTCAAATGCTGTCAAGACTAATATTTGTCTAAAAACTTAGACAAAAATAATTATCACAGCAAAATCATGGAATTTGTGCCTCTAATGCTTTAAAACAAAGAATACTATGTTGGTAGAAAGTTCTGTACACAAACACAAGGGACACACTGGACTCCCTGTGTCTTTATTTTTGGCATCTGTTAAGCTTTTCACTGATAATTGGTGTTTTATATAAGCCAAGCGTATGGTGTAGAATAATTGGCCAGTTAATCTCAGTCAGACGAGCAGCACTCCAGTAAATTTTTCCATTTTCTGAAACAAGATTTTACAACAGACAATTCATTTTCTCCTTACTGTGTGTGTGTGTCTGATAGGTGGTGGAGAGGGGTCTGCAGCATGTGCTGGTGTTGGAGGATGATGTGAGGTTTGAGCCTCGATTTAAAAGGAGGTTACAGACCATCATGGAGGACGTTAAAAAAGCTCAGCTGAACTGGGACCTCATGTAAGAACACCACCAGCTGAAAACAAACACATCATGAGACCTTTTCACCACTCACAAAAGCATAATTGATCTTTCAACATTTTTCTCTTTCTACCTCTCTCTCTCTTCTTCTTCTTTCTCCATAGATATGTGGGCCGTAAGCGGATGCAAGTAGCTCAGCCAGAGGTGTCTGTAGAGGGCATTAATAATCTGGTGGAGGCTGATTATTCATATTGGACTCTAGGTTATGCCCTTTCACAGCAGGGGGCCAAGAAACTCCTCGCTGCTCAGCCATTCGGCAAGATGCTCCCTGTGGATGAGTTCCTGCCAGTCATGTTCAACAAACACCCAAAGTGAGTGTGTTGCATGGATGGATGAATGGATAGACCAATGGATGGATGGATGGAGGGATAGATAGATAGATTGATTAATATATTGATCAATGGATGCATAGGTGGATGTATGGATGCATGGATGAAGGGATGGATGGATCAGTTAATTAATAGATAAATTGATGTAAGGATGGATTCATTTTTTTCAGAAGCTTTTACACACAGGTACACATTGAGGCTGTACTGTTGAGTGGGACAGACACAGTGCTAGATTGTTCAGAGTGGGGGAAAAAAAGTATGGTGTCCCTACTGGGTCACACAATGACTGCCTTTCTACCCAGTTTCCTCTATTGGGAGGCCTGCAGAGCACTAGCTGTGCCCCCAGCATGTGTTGCCTTCACTGGCCCTTCTTTCTCTCACCTAACACCCTCAGTTCCCTGCGGTCCTTCTCCTCTGTTGTCTTGCATTCTCTGGGTCTCTCTCCCTACTTTGAGGAATTTTGGGAAGGGCCAGTTCTTCCTGTTCCCGGCATTCAAGGGACAAAATTCCCATTGATGGTTCTCTGAGTTTTGGGGGAAGGGCCATTGGTATAAGACAGATAGATTACTGTATAAATATATTCCACTTTCTGTGTGTGTGTGTGTGTGTGTGTGTGAGAGAGAGAGAGAGAGAGAGAGAGAGAGAGAAAGAATCATTATGTACACCAAAGTGTGTAATTTTAGTGTTGTATTAGCATAAATTGTAGTAAATTATGCAATGTTTTCATGTTGATTAGCTAGGGATACCCATTATAGAATAATTTAATCGTACTAAATATACATTAATGTAAAACATTAGTATTGACATTATGCAAATTTTAAGATGATATATACTATGTTTTAAAGGTTTGGGGTCAGTAAGATTTTTTTTTTTAAAGAAATTAATACTTTTATTCAGCAAGGATGTATTAAAGTAATGGCTGTTGAAAATTAGCTTTGCCATCACAGTAATTAATTTTATTAAAAAATTGATATACAGTAATTGTGTAATTTTTCTCATGGCTTTGTTTTTCTTCCTCTCTAATTCTTGCTCTCTCTGTCTCTCTCTCTCAGTGCTGCATACATGTCTCACTTTGATCCCAGAGATTTGCGTGCTTTCTCTGTTGAGCCGCTGCTGTTGTACCCAACACACTATACTGGCGAGCCAGGTTACTTTAGCGACACAGAGACCTCGACTATTTGGGATGACGAGGCCATCAGCACAGACTGGGACAGACAGTTTGCTAAAAAAACTGCTCAGCAGGCACATATTCGCTCCGTCGCTCAAAACAGTGTCACCGGGGACACACCACCGCCTGCATCCCGAGCCTCACGAGACGAACTCTGAGTCCTCGACATGTTCTCAAACTACACAGCTGAATGACAACACACAGACAGCTCATTCCTCAATGTCCAGTAGTCCCCTCCTCCTTGGCGACACTTCAGCCAATAGCATGACAGCTGGCTGGGATGCTCAAACACCATTGGCTGGCTGGTTGATTTTGCACAAGCTCTTTTTATTTCCACTTTATTTATTTCATCATGTCTTCCAGAGACATTGAGGGACCAAACTGTCCCTGGTGGACACTTCAAAGTGTTTGAAGGAAGTACACACTGCGGAAGGACTGGACGGAGGAACATAGACATATGGGAGTTAGGTTTGGGTTTGCTAGTGGATGAACAGATGACATTCAAATCGTACTTTTAACGTTTTCTCTTATTTTGTAATGTAAAAACAGATATGGTTTATGCGCAGAGTACTGAATAAAAGAATCCTACAGCCTGTCCACATTTCTACTGTATATTATCAGGAAAGAAATTATATTTTAAGTTGATATATTTTAATAGCATTAAAAAAATCAATTTTCCATGTTATTCATGTCACATATATATTAGAGCCATAAATTAAGAGCATTAATTACATACTTTTGTGGGAGGTTGTTGGAATCTGCCCTGTTTTAACATAATTCAGTTGTAAACTATAAAATGTGTTAAATTGTCTTAAAAGGATAACATGTGACTTTTGACACATTCACTGGTCATTAAGTATGTTTTTTTTTAAAGAATAAGAGCAGCTTTACTTAATCTAGTTCAAAGTGTGTGTGAGACAAAAGGTGTTTCTGTGTTATTGTGAACATTATATTGTCACTAATTCCTACCAGAATATTCCAAGAGGCTCATTTATCTTAAAAAAACAACAACAAACAAACAAACAAAAAAGTGTATGATTCTACTGGGCATTATGTCAACTATCATAATTTTAAATGGCTGGATGCAAACACCCTTATTTTTGCAAACGCACTCGTATTTTTCCTCTCAGCAGGCTGGCTCCTGTTCTCTGACCGTTGATTTCATTACCTTCTTTGATGTCTGAAGATGTCATGGTGCTGGTGGTGGGCTGATTCAATAAAACTGACTGATCAATAATTTAATGCGTCTAATGATGTCTGTGCAAGCCAACAAAATAGCTTCAGATTCATTTTGGTGTATCAGCTACCTTTGTGTGTTTGGGTGGTTAACTGTCCTCTTCAATGCACTTACAACAGCCTCTGGCTGTTTCTGCGCAAAAAAACTCAAACTAGATGTGTTTGAAAACTCCATTCAGTGCAAAAGAGATGTGCATATGTTGGGTTATGGCTAAAATGGTCAACTGCTGCATTTGGCAACCAAAAACATGGCACACCAAACAATCTAAAAACACTGACCATAAATAACTTGCTGTTTCAGAATGTGCTGCCAATTTAATGTTTATGGCCAGTGAGTAAACAAGCAATGTTTAGCCAGAGCAGCCTGTGCTAAAAGTCTTCGCCATGTTAGTGTTGGTAGATTAAACAATTAGTTCAATTTACTGAGGAATTTAGTGACGTTGTGGCAGAACAAAAAGACCAGCATGTCCTCCAATCAGTAACGGTTTCCCTTAAACTTCTTGGCAGAAGGTTTTATTAATTTTACTAGAGAGCTGGAGAGATCGACTATGAATTCAATTTTCTAAGTTCATATGAGACATGTGAGCTACGTTCAGTCATAGCATGACACAAATATATAGTACAGTAGATGTGATATTATTTCTATGGTGCAAATTCAAATGTAAATGCTCAACGCAGTCTGTTTTATAAGAGGTATAAATGCAGTAGGTCTTCCCCCGTGTTGTAATATTAGGAGACCCTGCCATCTGCCGGAGTATGGTGGTGTTGCATTTCGTCCGTGAGATGAAGTTCAAAGGTATGATGGGAAATTAAGACCCAAAACATTGCTCTCATCTCCGTCCGGCCATACTGAAATGTGTAATGGTTTCTGGCCTCTAGAGACATTTAAAGCAGCATTGAGGTGGAAAGACAACACATTTTTTTTTTAACCTCACACACATTCACAAACATAAAATGCTGGTTCATGCTCTCTTATACTGTGAAATGTATGGATTTAGTGTCTCTCTTTCTTGTTCTAACTTGATGGAAATAGCCTTTTAAGTTTTTAAGTGTAAGTAATGTCCTGAAAAACAGTTTATTTAGATTTTATATCTGCTATGTGGTTCCAACATAACTCACATATACAGTACCCAGCCAGCACACATTTACAAACAATCTCCCATTATACACCCAGTGGCTTAAATCTCTGAGATGAATGTTTTTACTATGAGAGGAATGAAGGAAATACTTTATTTTGTGTGTGTGTGTGTGTGTGTGTGTGTGTGTGTGTGTTTGTTTGTTGTTTGTTTGCCATCAAGACAACATGATTCAGGCTTCAGACACAGATACAGATAATAAAGGTAATCTTTTCACAAGTTTGTTTTGAACCTGTCTTTAAAAATGTCATCTCAGTGCATTAACAGAACAGCTTTAAAACACACACACACACACACACACACACACACACCAGTAATGGCCACTTAAAATAGAAATAGGGATTTTAATTAAAGAAATACAAAAACATGTAACTAGACTTGACTGACATACATAAAAGTCATAAAAGACCATGTCCAAGTCATGTATAGAATGCTGAACACACAAACTGTATACATATAATTACAGATGGGCCTATATTCTCATTAAAACACAGGATCAGTAAAGCTTTTGGAATAATGTATACACAAAAATACAAAATACTGTTCATCATTAACACAAGCTGTAAAGCAGTTGTAAATAGCATCCCTTATACCCAGAATCACAAAAATATATTCCCTATAGCCAAATACTAAAAATTTGATTACAAAGCTTTACAAAGTTGATCAAGATTTAACTTTTAAAATACTGTACTTAAAAATTTCTGACATAACTAAGGGAACAGAGGTTGAGTGGGGTTTTCATTTGTATTCTGTTGCTTTCTCTGACTTTCTACACCACTCTGACCATCACAGTGAATCTCTTCATACTCCCTGCTTGACCTGAAGTGAGAAAATTTCCTTCTCAGTTTCATTAAAGTGGTCATATGATATTGCCATTTGATGTGTATTTGGTGTAATAAAATGTGTTTATGCGGATTAAGGTTCCAAAAACACATTATTTTCCAAATACTGTACATTATTGTTTCTCCTCTATGCCCCGCCTTTCTGAAACGTGTCAGTTTTTACAAAGTTCATCGGTCTGAAAAGCGAGGTGTGCTCTGATTGGCCAGCTATCCAGTGCATTGTGAATGGCCGAATACCTCAAGTGTGTGATGGAAATGTTACACCCCTTACCATACTGTGATGCCATGCCCCAGTCAAAACACCAGCGTGACGAGACAAAAACAATAAAACCCATTACAAAAGAGCTATTTGTTGCATCCAGTGGGGACATAATTATGGATTATAATGACTTATACTGTCTTTTTACACATAGTGTTGAATCGTGCAGCATAAACATAAAACCATGTCTGCATTTGTGATCGGAGAAACAACAAGCGCTACTCTACACTGCTCAAAACTCGCGTTTGAATCGTCAGTGGCAAATCCTTTAAATATGTAAATGAATATTTAGGTTGAACTGTTCTGGAACAGTGTTGTAAATACAACTTAACCACTGATTTCTAGTCGTGTCCTCTTTTGGAAGACCAAACAAAATATTTTCGCTTTCACAATGAAACACACAGCATCTCCACGACGTAGCAGCAGCAACAATATACAGTGAGAATCAAAGTTACTCCTTCTTTCTTTGTGTGAACATTTGGGCGGCGTTATCCAAATCTTTCCACATCGTGATGTAGACATGTGGGCGTGTTTAAACAAGGCGTTTTAGGAGGGCGTGGACGAGTCTTAACTTTTATAAAGAATATCTCTGGGTTTGAGACTTTAGTCTTTGCAACTTTAGGGATTTTATCTATGCACGAACAGCCTGTAACACTCCAAAGAGAAAGGAAAACTTGAAATCGCATCATATGACCCCTTTAAGATAACAATTCCTGCCACAAGAACAGCAATAAAAGTCATTACACCACAGGCCACACCAGCCTTTTTATCTCCTGACACCCTGGTGGATGATGCCTCAAAAGTTCCAGCTATTTGATTAAATTCTTCAGGCTTTGCTAGTCTCCATTTTTTTTCTCCAACCCTCAGCCAGGCTCGATCACCTTCTGTCATCACAGCTACAGTGTTTGTCGCCATCATGTTGACCAGAGGTGGTTTTGTGAATGGTGGGAGGCGAATAGGTTTTAACTGACCACTAATAAACTCACATGACTGGACACAGTACAATATCTGATAGCCATCAGTAATGGCAGCAATATGTTGGATGTGCTGAGGTGGACAACAGTACTGGTCCCTTGCAAAAGGGTTGCCAGACTGGCAGCTAAAGAAACCCCCAGATGGCACAGAAGATACTGTTCCTGCCTCATAGTCATTGCTCAGACAATTGAAGAGAGAAAGAGATTTGGTCTGTGGGTTTTGTAGAGATGGTCTGAATTGATCTCCAAAACGATATCCAGAATATTGAGGGACTGTCTGATTTGTGGAGCACCAGTAAGTGTCAATTTCTGCACGACGGATGTAGTAAACATTTCCACATACATTGTCGTAACAATCAAAAATTATCCATCATGAATGACATTTCTTATGGCATTCATATTGATTGTAACCCTGCTCTACTGTTTTTTTGTGTAACAAAGAAGCCGTGTCCAGCTGATGGCATGTATAACCGCCAGTATTTGGATTTTTTTTTTGTGTGCAAGCACATCACAGATGACATTTTCGTCTGCTGACAATGGGGTACATTTTTGGTAAATGCCAACAAAGGTCAGATTTGTGACTGGACCCTTGCAGGATGAGTCATTAAGATTGGCCTGGAAGTTGAAATTTGGGGAATTTGGATCTACAAATCCTGGAATGGTATTTATGTTGTAGTAAGGTGCTGCAGCCTGTTAAACTGAAAAGGCAAGTTTATGTAAAGTTGGAATTGGAAGATCAGGAAACATAGATGAATTGAGGAAATAGTGAAGTGGCAACACCAGATTGGTCAATAGCCACCAGATTATTTTGTGTGGTCTCTTGCTCTTGAGTCCTCTGCACAATGTGACTTTGCTGCAGCCTGGAATTGAACTGCTGGAGAACTGGCCCCCCGACTGAGCCTGGTTTCTCCCAAGGTTTTTTCTCCATTCTGTCACCGATGGAGTTACTGGTTCCTTGCCGCTGTCTTGCTTACCCTTACCAAAAAGTAGTATACTTCAAGTTTATTTTATTAAGTATACTTAAGTAAAGTTCAAGGATATTTAGACTTTTTGTAAGTATAAGTCAAGTATACTTAAATGTAATTTTAAGTATATTTCTGAGAAGTACATAAAGCCCATTTCTGAGAAGTACAAAAAAAGTAAACTAAAAGCATACTTTCCTATTTTTAGTTTAAAAGAAGTATACTAATAGCACACTTGAATAAACTTCTTTTTCGTAAGGGTAGCTGGGGACACTTCATTTCCAGCGATATCGTTGACTTGATCGCACAGATTTAAACTTAACTGAGCTGGATAATGACATCATTGAATTAAATTATGAACTGCCTTTATCTGAAAAATTAGTGTTTACTATTGTCATTTTGCATTATTGACACACTATTTTCCTAAATGCTGTACAGTTGCTTTGACACAATCTGTATTGTTAAAAGTGCTATATAAATAAAGGTGACTTGACTTGACTTGACGTGCCACTTATGCAGAGCGATCCTTGGTAGAATAAAGCCCCACCCTGAACTAAAGAATATGTAATGTTTTGTTGGTGAGTGATGGCTTCTGACGTTATATATATGCACTACGCCGTTGAATGCTTGAATCTGATTGGCTGATGAACGTTCTAAGGCGTGCAATAATTTTCAAGGAAACACACGGCAAATGTAGTTCCAGGCAGGTCTTGACCGCATTACATGTCCATATCACTTCGCCAAATCATTTCAGTTACTGCCTAAAACAGCAAAATGACCAAAATCCACATTCACTGGCCAAGCAAATAAATATAGTAAACTATAGGATAAAAACGACAGATTATTTCCATGTTTTTTGCAACAAGACTATGTTTTATCATGTACGGAAAGCACGTAGGCTACTCTATTTCTGCCGCTCTCTAGACGCACACACAAACAGTAACGTTACAGACACAGACACAAAGACTAAAGCTACTCTGACGCTTTTATCTGTAAAATAGTTTAACAACTTAAAAGCAACATGACATTTCTCACAAGCGAGGTAACAACGGCGCTGTTCTTGTAGAAAATTAACTTAAAGTTTCACTAGATGTAATAATTCACACGCTTATTCTCCCACTTACTCTGTCTTTATGTTTACAAAACTAGTTTGATTTTAAAACGTTCGCAAGGATCATGACATAAAATCTTTGATATTCAGAACCTAATATTATCTAATTCCATGATTCCACATACATTGAGTGTCATCTTGGACTAGGCTACTACTGACACCAAGTGGGTGACAAGTTTTAGTTACCGGTGCATTTGTATAAATGTGCTATTCACAGTCATCATGACTGACCAGTCAGACGCACTCTTGGTGGAATGAGGATGAGATATTGTGAAAACCCTTATGAAAAGCATGTAAAATAAACTCAATTCGTTTATATACTCAAATCTGCTTCATTATTCGGGTAGGATGACAGTGCCTCTTGTATACGCACAACTACACAAACAAATGTATACGTTTATTTTATACTCTCAGTTTCTCCACCCCGGTTCATTTAAACTGTATAATAAGGGCACATTGATGCATACCCGCATATTTACGGTAGTTTTGTCATTTGTATGCAATTACTCTAATATCCACTAGGTGGTAGTAGATGCCAGCAGGAGTTTGAACACTGACCGTTGTTTTGTGTTGCAGAAAAAAATCTCGGTCGTGCGATTTGATTTGTTTTTGCATAAGAATTTTGTTAGAAAAATATCGTAATATAAGCCATATTATTTCACTACTTTTGAAATCTTTGAAGCGGTATTTTGCATACATTTACCTGGAATCTCTATACAGTTAAATACCTACCTGGTGAACTTTATACCCTCAGAGAATCCCATGATTTACGAGATGCCCAGTATGTTCCCCTGAATGCCCTCATCAGCACATTTTGTTTAAAAAAAACAGCTATACTTAAATACATTGCTCATAATGTGTTTATAGATGTTTATTCAGGAAGGAACATGTCCTTTAATGAAGTGTGACCAGTGCTTCATGCTTAACCATAGTCTTTGTGTTTCTTGTGTTGCTATTGGGGGATGAATAAGGAATATAACTTGGGTGATATGACTTGTTTAATTGTGGATCTGAGTGAACATGAAAAAGCCAAAAGATTGTGCCAGCTGTGTAAACTTAAGCAGTCCACACTCAGGCTGTTTCAGCAAACTGTAGAGATCAAAATGTACCAGCGGAGAGAATCTGTGAAGGGAAGCAGAGAAATTTCAAAACATTGGGGGTGTTGAGCTCTGCCATGGGGACAGAAGAAGCTGGAATGAACAACAGAGAAAGGTAATGGAGGGAGGAGGAAAAGGTTGAAAGAGGGGGATTCAGGTCCCTTGTTCTGTAGTTCAAAAAATAAAATCCTCTTAAATATTTAACAATAAGTGAGGGGCCTGAGGATATGAAAAAGGAAATCAATGGCATTCTGGTTTAATTGGCTGTTTTATTCTCTAATCTCTGTGTTTGAATGTGAGCATGTGTGAGAGAGGCCATATATTAAGCTTGGGGCACAAATACCCATCATTTTGTGGTGCAAAATATTAGGGTCTGCTTACAATGCATGT